>JAWQFJ010026660.1:60000-80000 GCA_034096865.1 Theodoxus fluviatilis | reverse complement strand
CATCGCTAGGACAGTGGGAGGACATCGCTAGGACAGTGGGAGGATATCGCTAGGGCAGTGGGAGGACATCGCTAGGGCAGTGGGAGGACATCGCTAGGGCAGTGGGAGGACATCGCTAGGACAGTGGGAGGACATCGCTAGGGCAGTGGGAGGACATCGCTAGGGCAGTGGGAGGACATCGCTAGGGCAGTGGGAGGACATCGCCCGGGCAGTGGGAGGACATCGCTAGGGCAGTGGGAGGACATCGCTAGGACAGTGGGAGGACATCGCTAGGGCAGTGGGAAGACATCGCTAGGGCAGTGGGAGGACATCGCTAGGGCAGTGGGAGGACATCGCTAGGGCAGTGGGAGGACATCGCTAGGGCAGTGGGAGGACATCGCTAGGGCAGTGGGGGGACATCGCTAGGGCAGTGGGAGGACATCGCTAGGGCAGTGGGAGGACATCGCTAGGACAGTGGGAGGACATCGCTAGGACAGTGGGAGGACATCACTATGGCAGTGGGAGGACATCGCCCGGGCAGTGGGAGGACATCGCTAGGGCAGTGGGAGGACATCGCTAGGGCAGTGGGAGGACATCGCTAGGGCAGTGGGAGGACATCGCTAGGACAGTGGGAGGACAAGACAGTTTCACGGATGGCAAAAGCGCTATCGAGAATGACTGTGCAGCTGCCTGCCACTTGAACTGGTTACCTATTCATACGAACCACTCTCAGACAAACTACAGCAAATCTGGCAGTTTTTTTAAGTACGTTGTAAAGTAGACGCAAGCAGGGCTAAGCTATATATGTAGAGAGGGGCTCTAGCTAGTGCTTATAGAGCGCCCGCTGTCGCTTGCAGCTAGCGGTGGCGGCGTTCCAGGCTGTGCAGATCCTAGTGTCACATCCTTGGGCAACGTGCCTCTCCCGCATTGCCTCTCCTACCGAGGAGTTCCGGTGGTAGGGCGCTGCATAGTGGTGACCGGAGGTGAAATTCCCCAATAAAAATTTCCTCCGAACAATTTAAGGACGAAATAATCATCACCATCATCATCATCATCATCATCATCATCATCATCATCATCATCATCATCATCATCATCATCATCATCATCACTTCTCCTCAGCTGTTTCGTTCGTTTGTTTGTTCGTTCGTTCGCTGGTTCGTCATTCGGCAAAATAACTCAAAATGCTAAAAACGGATTCTCATTAATGTTTGTGCAAGGCGAGAGTTTCACCCAAGGAACAATCCATTAAAGTGTGGAAGTTATCTGCTGTCTCCTTTAGAAATTACGACCATAAACAGAAATGTTACACGTATGCCGGAGGGCCGCAGAGCGCCTGCCCTGCAAGCAGACCCCTGCGTTCTACGTTGCCAGACAGCTAGCAGGAGAGACGCTGAAATTAACTACACCTCGTAGCGTCAGGCCTGCCTAGCAGAACATGCTACCTGAATGATACAGGCCATGGCAAGTCAGCCGTCTTTTCATTATTATTATCATTATCATCACAGTGGAGAGAAAAGGCTGATGATTGTAATCGACTGAAGCTGTCTTGTCAACCGCATGAACTCGACAGCACTTAGGTCTTTTCGCTCATCGGACTCCATCGTGCATAGACAGCTTACTGTTCCGTCATTGGAAGAAAATTGCACAACTCCCGACAAAATGAACAGTTTGGCGTGTTTGCAACAGCCGCTCAGTAACGGGCTAAATCAACTATGATGGTCTTGAAGAGCGCACAAAAGCAGTCGCCAGTATTTGGGCCGAGTGGAAGACCCCAGACAACAAACTACATTTTCAGAGTAAATGCATCTGTTTATGGGGAGCGATATCTCACAAATGCAATTCATTAGCGTCTAAAATGTACCGCTTTCAGCACATTTTCTCCAGCCTTCCTCATTTGGAAAGCAGCCAGCATCGCGGGCAGTCTTTTAGAGGGCTTCACTGCGAGCGAATTGATTGCGTGGTGGTGTAGAGAGACAGCGGAGCCCGCAAGACTGGCCCACTTGAAGGCGGCCTCATCGGAAGTGCTGCAGAGACAGGCAGGGCAGCTCAATCCTCGCCATTCGGGCATCCAAACTTGTCTGATGCTGGCGCCACGGGCGACGTTGATGAAAGGCCCAGGCCGACAGACACCAATTGATGGGAGGATAGCACGTGCGGACACGGAAAATCTATTCACCCCAAGTCCTTCTTGCAATCTGTCAGCAGCTTCCCTCAATAAAGGGAAGGGAGCGATCCCCTTTCGCATCCGTCATGCAGGCCTCTTTCCCCGGGACTGTGGCACCACCAGTCATGCAGAGCTCTGTGTCCTCACTACAAAAACACAAATCTGTTTCAGACTAGTTTTTCGGTGGAACGTCCTCTTGGTGATACATGTATGTTCACTTCCCTCAGACGGTAAAACTGAAGTCTCGACGATATGCTCTATCTAGCCATTCCTGGTTGCTGCCATGGTCAACAGCACCAGTGACTGAGCAAACACAGTTAACGGATGTTACAGTCCGGTGCTACCGCCCAAACCTGGACAGTGCATGAGGAGATCACACAGCTAAAGCGAACATGTCGGGCCTTCAATCGCAAGGCACGGATCATTATAAAGACGATACTTCGGCCAGTTTGATTTAGCAAATGCCATACATGTGTGCATTCACATAAACGTGCTCGATTTACAGAATGCTGCTTAGAGTTCATGCAGTCTGTCTGAAAGGCGTATCTCATGTTCATGAGCAATGATATGGTGCACACAGGTCAGAGGCAATAACTCATGTCTAAAGTGGCTCCCACTGAATTTGTGTGTATCATCGCAAATTACGTTTGCGTGTGCATTAACGCCACATTTGCACCGGTATAGACTTCAGCTGATAACTTCCGTATACAGTAGAATTACTTAATAGCCACTGTACACACCTTGATGACTTTGTTGATTTTTGAAACTTGCAAGCGGTGTATCCTAGTGGTAAGATCTGGATTGTCGCTGCAGACGAAACCTCTGCACCGTAATAGGAGCATACACAATGAAATATATTTATTTTCCATGCATTTGTATTTTATTGTAAACCAGATGATTAAGTTTATTATAATCCATATTAATATACCCGCGCGTCCGAGAAACCCGTAAAAAATACACCGTAGGTTTTTCCTCATCCCAAACTATAACAAGACACCTTCTCCATCCGGCACCGGGCTCTCTGCCCACTGCCCACGGACCCAGGTCTCACAGAGAAAAAAAAACGCCACGCCTAGGTTCAGTCTGCACGGCCATATTCTGATCTGCAAATGTTGCGAGAACGACTGGCTGATGCTGACTGCGTAAGCAGAAAGCCAAACGCAGAGCGCCAGGCACCTCGTCAATAGTACTTAAGCACGAGGCTAGTTGAGTCAATCAAACTGGCGCGAACATTTTTCGCATCGAAGCAGGTGCAGTAATAACTGTCAATGGTCAAGTTCAATGTCCGCGCTAAAAATAACACCTGCTTGTCAGCTGAAGTTTCCACGTTGACAATCAGGGACGAAACCCGTAGCAAACGAAATGTTTCCCCCCTCTTTTTTCAAAATCATCGTCATAGTAAAATTGTTATTCAGTCAATGATGTAGAACGTGCATTTTCGCAAGTCATGTATCCTCTGACCTTTGATTAGCAGAGTGTCCCTTTAACCTGCTTGCAAAACAACTTGTGTTTCAAATTTTTGAATTTTTTACCCCTCCTACACCAAAGAAGATGTTCTTTGCTTTGAAGCGCGTGCGCTGATTTTTATAATATTATTGAATATAGGATTTTCGCGCAAAGTTTGTTCACTCGGATGTTAACCCCTGGACTTTTAAGTCATTCCGTTAATCCTTCCAATCTCAAAGTTTTTGCTTTCAGCTCAAGATCAGTCGCGACAGCATCCATTAGCGCTCAGTGCCGTTCAAATGCCTTACCAGCGCAGTCTACCAAACGGAAATATGAGGACGCATCACACGTTTCCAAGACAATTGTCTTCCGACCACCAAAGCATGTTGATCCAGATCCAGCTGTATGGAATTATGTCCCCCTTCTGCATCTGAATATCTTTTGTACCGAGTGCGTTCACGGTTCCTTACATTCTGAATACTTACCTGCAGCGTTTCTAACCATAGCAGACATTGCCCAGTACGTGCCGACTTTCAAGCAGAAATCATGCAAGATTTTCATATTTTCTATACAAAGCATTGTGGATCCCTTGAGATCAGCTTCAACACTTTTGATCATTTTTTAAAGAATAGAACTCCAACTGAGTTTTCCGAGCACGCAATCTCGCAAGCTTGGCCTCTTGCTCTGCACCAAAGCATGGTTTTCTCATTGTTTCAGGAGTATTCCTCTTTTGTCTTGGATGTAACGTTTGTAAGAAAAATGTTGCCAATGCAGTTTTTAAAATTCAATTCTGCAACAGAACAACAACAACAACAACAAACCCAGTCGTATTGCTCTTCCCCGTATATTAGATGCCCACCCCTAGAAGCGAACATCGCACCGTTGAAGAGTTAGAGACTAGGTTACCAGTAGGACACTACTGCATACACAAGGTAATTGAAGGTTGGCAACGACCTAGGCTGGATGCGTGCGTCGTTAGCTTCTAGTTTACACTTCATCAACTGAGAACAAGAAAAAGTACAATGCTCTTCGAACGTGTCAACATTTCTCGTGATCCCATAGTTGTCCGCCTATCAACCGTGGAATTAACTTAATTTTTAAAATACTTAATATTAAAAATCAACGCGAAGTACAGTTTCTGGACTTATTAAAAGGAAGAATAGTTAAGACAGAGACAAGAAGACTACGAGGCGCAAAACTTTCGCCTGTGAGTCCATGCTTTTGCTTCTTGTATCTGTCGAATTCTTCTTAGTTGTGTAATGGTTTGTTTATTCAGTAGTTAAATCAGCGTTTTGCTGTGGTGGGGTGGAGTGATGAAGCTGTCCTCTGTGTCACCCTATGGCATCAGGAGTAATGTTGGAATTCATTAATTCGAACTAGGAAGCATGCGACAGATGTAGTTTAATTACTTAGGGCTAATGTTTCAACTCGGACCTAGCAGGCTGAAGTCCCTATCTCTGACTCGAGACCCTGTGGCCATCCAAGCCGCCCACTCTGCAACTTGAGACCCACCCAACGGCCGAGGGAAAAAGGATAACTGCTGGACGCTTGTAGATTTCGAGAGAGTTGGCTCTGGGCAGCCGGAGAGTGAGTCAGGTTGCATTGGGAGCCGTGAGCCAGGTTGTCTGTCCGCTTCTAACTGTTCCTCCCATCATGCCCGTATGCTCGGTGTACCCCGCCATGCACTCTGTCACATTGCAATGAACGATTTCCACGAAATGACTTTTCCTGAACAAAGGCTAAGTGATATACATGTATTTGCACTGAGATCTTTCTAGGAGCGTTTAACCTTTCTCTGACAGCATGGTATTAATCACTGCACTAGCACAGTCTGCTAGATCAAAAGCATCTATCAGAATATTCCGTTTTTCAGTGTTCGAAATGGAAGCCTGGCATGACTAGCCCGACGTAGATGAAAGCGACTGTGAAAGCTGAGACAGTGACAACGGAGAATATAGGTGACGAGTCCCAGTGGAAAGTCTCGCAGTGAACGCCTGACAAATCTGCACATGGAATCTCACCCACTGCCAGCCCCAATCGCGCATGGACACCAGCGTGCAGCATCAGCGTGCAGCATCAGCGTGCAGCATCAGCGTGCAGCATCAGCGTGCAGCATCAGCGTGCAGCATCAGCGTGCAGCATCAGCATGCAGCATCAGCGTGCAGCATCAGCGTGCAGCACCAGCGTGCAGCACCAGCGTGCAGCATCAGCATGCAGCATCAGCGTGCAGCATCAGCGTGCAGCATCAGCATGCAGCACCAGCGTGCAGCATCAGCATGCAGCATCAGCGTGCAGCATCAGCGTGCAGCACCAGCGTGCAGCATCAGCGTGCAGCACCAGCGTGCAGCATCAGCGTGCAGCATCAGCGTGAACAACTGTTGGGGGCCTTCATGATGATGTCAGCAGTTATCACCTTCACTTTCAGGCTCTTCGTGTGTTTGTCTCTCTGAAGATCAAAATCGTTTCTTTAATTCTACTCTTTACTAAATAAATTATATCGAGAAAGACTCATATCAATGAATCGCTGCGTACAGCCACCAAACACCGAGCTGCGGTCGTCACCTGACAGAATGACGTCACGGCGTCCACTGCTCAGCGACCAGTCCTCCAGCGTCACGTCCACGTGACAGTTTTCAACCATTCTCAAACCACCAGAATTTTCACACTGCGATGACCAAACCCAAGAGGCACGTTTGTTAGATGAGTGGCTCGCCTCGATGGCTAGTCGAGGGCGAGCGAGACGCACCTACGGCTAATGAGCGAGAAACGTTGGCAACGGCTAGCCCTCCAGATTATCTCGAGATTCTACGCCTAACAAACGCGCCCAAGGCCTGCCACACAGAAACAGACGCGTTCATTGCAATGCCAGGATGTGACGTCATCTGGTGTACTGTGACAGACGATGCCAACGTCAATGACTCCATGAACATCTGAAGACACTTGTGACGTCATCCATGTAATATAAAGGTTCCCACGAAAGTATCAAAGGGTGCGTGTGTTAGGCAAGTGGCTCGCCTTGATGGCTAGTCGAGGGCGAGCGAGACGCATCTACGGTTAATGAGCGAGAAACGTAGGCAACACCTAGCCCTCGAGATTCTCTCGAGATTCTGCGCCTAACAAACGCGCCCATCCGCTGGCTCATTCTGTAAACCATAGTCAGTAGATAGACTCTGGCACAGTTCGCAATGAATGCGTAATAGGCTTGACCCTTCGCATTACAGCCTTGCGCCAAAAATAGTTCGTTCGGATACTATTTTTCTCTCCACTTTTTACAGAAATCATTCAGATGTCAAAACTTGTTTCCATTTCAACACAAACATTTTATTGTATCGAATAAACGCTTGTTTGTTGTCTCAACAAGAGTATGTTAAGAGTTTTGTGCGAAATAGTCTTAGAACTACTTTAACGGCGTATGTCAGGGAGCACATCGGCTATCCCACAAGCCTCTCGTGTGACCTCCGTATGAATAAATTGGCCAAAAACCTTCCATCACGTGATGTGAACTGTGCTAGAGATACTTTTGCCGGTAGGCGAAATCTCTAGTTTACTAGAATGCCGCTGGCTAAGACAATTCAAAGGGAGACAACTCCATCGCTTTGGGTGAAAACTGGCCACGACGTCTTTTTGTACTGAACACACACGTTGATCGATGGGCGCGTTGCTTACGCTAGGAACGGTGCAAGATCTTGCGATAAATAGGCCGGTGTCAACATGTTTTAACATGATGAAAGCAGATGAAAGGCAGTCAAAAGTTTGACACATGTTGACACCGACCTACACCTCTCGACTATGCAAGGGACCCATGCTACGACGAGCACAGAGTTTCATATTTCGAGGAACACAAGAATGAAAATAGATATCGCATCACGAACTGCTACTACACAAAGAAACTGTTTGGTGACAGCGAGTGAGATAAAATTTCTGTAAAGTGTTGGCGAGTTTTTGGAGCCACAAGTCAGAGACTGCAAAGATAGCACTCCGAAAGCTCGCCAAAACTTCTCAGTCAAACTCTTGTTGGATGGCGAGTCACAGACAACAATCTATCCTCTGTTTTGGTTTGCCCGACCCCGGTATCCTACACAGCTTCCACTCAGTCAAGAACACGAGCAGACCCAAGATACGCATAACATCTGGCACCTCCAAGACGCAAAACCAACGGCCATACTGCCGCACAAGAAAAAGGAACACCGTGAAAGACAAGATGGGGGTCGCGACAACACGAAAATGCCAGGCTGACGGTTCCACTCCCCCGGAATGGCCAGAAAGGGGTCTGGGAGGGGTTAGGGGAATGTTTGTAACACAGGATCCTCTAGGGACGATGGTTCCACCAGCCTGCCTGTCGGTGCCAGAGTCCCAGGCTAGCAGATCCAGGCTGCAGGCAGCCCTGACCCACTGACCTGCCAGGCTGCAGCCGCTGGCAGCTAGATGGCGCCACAGGAAGCATGGCTTGTTGAATTTCACGGTGACAGACATCAAGCCAGACTGCCCTGGCTGGCAAAACACGCACGGAAAGAGCGGCGACAGGCAGCCATATTTATCCATGAGAAGAGTCGAACTACATCAAACAGGAATATTTTCCCTCGTGAAATTTTCTCCCATTGCTCACAAGTACTGATTGATAATTTTTAAGCCGCCTCTATTTCACGAGGTAAACCTCAACAGAGTTCATAAATAGCGTTCAGATTCTGAATTTGTCAAATTTTTGTTTAGAAAGCGTTTTTCTCACTCTTTGAACTAATACTAAAATCCCACGAAACGCGCTCTATTGCGGAAACGGAAATGACGCGGAAACAGAAATGACGAGAAACCAGTCACGATCAAACAGGAAATCAACAAGAAAAAACAATGGAGCCAGAAGCAAATGAAGACGTCAGTCCATTGCAAAATGTCCCTTTCATCGTCTGAAGCACGAAAAAAAAATGTTCGGATTTAAAATAGCAAGACAAAGACTTACTCTTCAATAGCAGTACAAGTCTCACACTAATTGTGACTACAGTTAAGATAGGGCTTAATGGAATGTTGGTCCGAGGCATTAGAAATGATTTTCACGTGACTTGTCATTAAGATGACTAACTATGTAGCCTGTAGGCAATCGCACACTTAGTGTGAAAGTTGCTGCGGAGCTACAGGCCATTCTGAAGTCGAATTTTTCCTCCCAGACTGGTCTCTCGTTGAGAACTGAAGGACAACAGCCAAGGCCCCATCGAGGCGATGCTAAGTGCAATGCCTTCCCCAAATCTCCACGCTCCACACATGTTTTTTACCTACCTTGTTCTCTACACATACGCCAGAGCAGAATTAACACTAAAGAAACCTACAGAGCCTCTTATCCATTTGTCCATCACCCTCGTCAAAAAGAAACCTATTTCTGCATTTGAGAGACAGGGCGCCCTAAGTTTACATTCCAAGGCAAACATCTCCAACTGAACTCGAGGGGCGTTCATCATTGAAGCGGGACGCAAGCTGTCCTGACAGAAACTCTGCGGAATCGGATTGCCATGGGACAGCGACCGTCTTTGGCGTGTATGATCCTCCCTTATAGGGGGAATGGAAATGTCGCAGAGAGAGAAATCTGGCAGACGTGTTCCTTTAGGTCGTTCCATTCTTCTGTGCCCACAAAGAAATAGATTAGATCCTAAAACTGTGTTCGATCCCATATTTTTCGAGGCAACGAGAAACAACATGGTGGCTTTTCAATACCAGTTTTCGATGCGTCATTTAGAACGAGTAACAATTGCAACACACATTTTTACACCATAGTGCAGGTTGCAGTAGTGTATCGCGATCTCAGCGTTCTCAAAGAATACCTTGGGAAGCGATGTATAGGAGGACTGTTCCGAGGACGAGGTGATTCTACGAAAATCAGGAATATCCTACGATCACCAAGGACGTCGTGCAGATCACGAGGTGTCGAGACAAACGGAATGAGGAGACGTCGTTCACGATAAAGAACGCATCAAACACCTGTGCTGCATGGGTCATGCGAAAATGAAAACTGAGGTGACACTACCCAGATGAAAATGGCACTTTGTAAGATATTCACTGCCCTGCACGCGGTAACAGAACAGAAATGACGCAACAGCACAGATAAAAAATAGCATGACACCTATAGTGAAGCAACCGTCAAGAGACAACATAAACTGAAGCCCAACCACGCAGGGAAATTTAAAGGAAAGAGTCACTGCGTCACGCAGTTATATTTATTTAAAAAGAGCCAGACGGCATTACACAACGGGATTTTGTCTGAGTCAGAAGTGGCATCCGGAGATCATAAACAGACGAATAATCAGATTACATCACACAGGTCAACACGGCACAAGACAGCAATGATGTCAGACATCACGAGAGGACAGATGACGTAATAAACGACGACTATGGCACAAAACAGCAATGACATCAGAAAGATCGAGTGATGACAATCAGATGACTAACACAAATCAGCAAAGAACAAGACAGCAATGACGTCAGACAGATCAAATTGTGACTATCAGTATCAGATGACGTTACACAGGTCAACACGGCAGAAAATAGCAATGACGTCAGACAGGTCACGAAAGGACCGTTGATATCACACACGACAACGACGGTACAAGACTGCAATGACTTCAGACAGATCACGAAAGGACAAACAACGACGGCTCAATGCAGTGACGTCAGACAGATGAGACCGTACCGAGCTGAAGCTGGCAATCCGAGGCGTTCCAACAGTGAGTGCACTCTCGGGGACACACATCCGGGCATTCCCCTGGCTGGCGGTTGCTTTCCTGAAGCACTTCGCCTTCCCGCAGAACCAGATCCCAGTTGACCGTGTCCACGTAGCACAGTTGCGGGTTTTTGGTCAAGCGAATGCCACTGCCAACCCAGGCAAGCTGCTGCAGGCCTATGCTCTTGAGCTGATCCACCTCGTAGACCACCATGGCAAAGTGCGCGAAGGGGCGCTGGCCTCTCACCACCGTCAGCCTGGGAAAGATCTCGGACAGACTGTCCACGCCCACCACCTGCAAGTAGAGTAAAAATGTGTAAAATTAGCTCTGCCTGTCCAGACCCCTTCTTGTCACGTGCAAACTCGCCTAGGCTAACATGCATGAGTTTCCGTTTATTTTTAAAAAAGGACAGCTTATGGTCATACTCGATGGCAGCATTTGAACCTTTCTGTCCATAAAAGCTCTCTAGTTTCACCCACTATGAAAGTGCACATTGTGGGGTAACTGTATGCTATAGTGCAACATACGGCCGGGTCCGCTAAAACCCCACTGATCAGCTGGAACCCCTGGCTGCTGGACTTTCGGGGTCTGCTCCAGTAGTTCAGCCAGGGGTCTGCTCCAGGAGCTCAGCCAGGGGCCTGCTCCAGTAGCTCAGCCAGGGGCCTGCTCCAGTAGCTCAGCCAGGAGCCTGCTCCAGTAGCTCAGCCAGGGGCCTGCTCCAGTAGCTCAGTCAGGAGCCTGCTTCAGTAGTTCAGCCAGGAGCCTGCTTCACTAGTTCAGCCAGGGGCCTGCTCCAGTAGCTCAGTCATGAGCCTGCTCCAGTAGTTGAGCCAGGAGCCTGCTTCAGTAGTTCAGCCAGGGGCGGTCCCTAGCTGCCAAAGACTATAACTGGAGGCATTGGGACAGGGCCAAAGTCATTCAGATCCAACGGTGCGTTCAAACCACACTAAAAGAGAGACCCCAACCCATTCACAACAACAGACTTGTCTGCACACCCCGTATCCAATCCCACGATACATCGCAACACGATACGAAGCTTTTATACTAGAAACTAATTAGAATACGGGACAATTTCGCACCCCGCTCAAAGGTCAGGTCATCATTGCTAATACATCATCATTGTATATATGAGAGTCATGCCGTCCAGTTTTATACAGTTTTTTTCAAAGGCAAACACTAACACAGACACAGACACAGACACAGACATACACACCGAAAACAACAGGCAGGTCGACAAACATAATGGACTCACACAAACACACACACACACACACACACACACACACACACACACGGACGCGCGCGCACACGCATACACTCAGACGCATATAGACACACAAAACACACATACACACGTACTCACAAGCACGCACAGACGCTCGCACGCACATCCCAGTATAGACACATACACAACACATACACATATACACAAACACACACGCATATACACAAACACGCACGCACGCACGCACACACACACACAAACACACACACACACACACACACACACACACACACACACACACACACATTCTGCCGGTCCCTGACCTTGAACAGAAGAATGTAGTCCGTGACTTCGCGGAGATGGGGAAAGCTGAGGTCGCCATATCGTATTACTCTGATGTCAACAATGTGGACAAATCCTAAGATGACGGTGCAGTTCTTGTAGTCCAGGTGGTAGGCCACGTGAGTCTTTACCTCCACGTTACTGCACACTGCAAGGGCAAAAAAGGTCAGGGTCAGGGGTGATGGATCCACTGGTCCAGACTTTGCGAGTTAACTTCGATGGAACTCATAAAAGCATAGAGGCAAGTCGCAGACAGAACTGTTTTGGGCTCTGACAGTTTCTGTTTCCGTTGTCCACCAATACGTCACACGCATTACTCTGCTTCATCTCTGCTATGACGTAGCTGGCTGAGGAATTTTGATTGGTTGTTTCTTAAAATTAAAATAACTTTAAAAGCACCTTATCATTAAAAGTAGAGAGTTTTAGAGGCCCTCTTTGAATACATGAACCCCCATATTGATTTCACATTCAATGTTACCCCTCTTGATCGAAGAAACGACTTAATTAGATCATTAGGGTCGATTATCGTTGATACACGATCTTTTGTGACGTTTCACCAAGTGGCAAAGGTCAACTTCCTGTCAAGGTCGCGCAGCGGCTGGAGCATCTCAAAAAGAGTTCTAAGTGCTTCACACTAGTGTGCGCCACTTACTAAGCCTAGAAACAATGAAACTACAGCGCCCGTAGTCGCATTTGATTGGCTCATACTAAACATAAAATTAAATGGAAGTCGCTTCGCGAGCTTGACGAGTAAACATGCTTCTAGCCACGAAGTTTACAGCCATGAAAGTGGCAGACGTGCCGATCGCTTTCAAATTTCGAAGAATGAATGTTGTAGTGCACTCATAATCGTGGCAGAGTGGATTGTATGTCATGGTTTGATTTCTGTAGTAAACGTCGGCAGTCATACTCATGCCTGTAACGAGGTAGCAGAAGATACACTTGGGGATTTTTTAAAACTTCCTTTATGACTGGTGATGTTATCTCCCTTTTGTTATCAAGGATAATCGACCCTAATGCTTTTAATAAGCCGTCTAGTCGATCAAGAGGGATAGAATTGATTGTGAAATCATTTTGGGGATTCATATATTCAAAGAGGGCCTCCAAAGGCCCTCTACTTTTAATGATAATGTGCTTTTTAAGTAATTAAAGAAACCAACCAATCGAAACTCCTGAGCCTGCCACATTGTAGCAAAGATGCAGCAGAGGGCGACGGAACGCAGGGTAAGGTATCATGTACAGGTTGATGGCACAGTTATCTGACGTAAGCAAATGGTCAACTGCACAACACATGATGTCTGACCCTGACTTACACGGACGTTACAAGTGGCAACATGACCACAGGTTACAACTTGGCCACAGGTCACAAAATGACCACAGGTCACAACATCACCACAGGTCACAACATCACCACAGGTCACAACATCACCACAGGTCTTAATATGACCACAGGTTACAACTTGGCCACAGGTCACAAAATGACCACAGGTCACAACATCACCACAGGTCACAACATCACCACAGGTCACAACATCACCACAGGTCACAACATCACCACAGGTCTTAATATGACCACAGGTTACAGCATTACAGGTCACAACATGATCACAGGTCACAAACATGACAACATGACCACAGGTCACAACAGGACCACAGGTCACAAACATGACTACAGGTCCCAACATGACCACAGGTCACAACATGACTACAGGTCAGAACATGACCACTGGTCGCAAAATGACCACAGGTCACAAAAATAACTACAGATGCATGGAGCCAACTTTTGGCAAATCGCCAAAAAGGCGCCTGATGAAGCAACAATCAGTTCCGAGATAGCGGGTTCCTTCGACAGTGGATATCTTGTTGATTCTTCGTCTGCACTTTCCACACAAGTTAAGATATTACACAACTAACACACATAGGATATTACACAACTAACACACATAGGATATTACACAACTAACACACATAGGATATTACACAACTAACACACATAGGATATTACACAACTAACACACATAGACACAATCGCACGCGCACTCATGCACATGAACGGGCGCTCACGCGCCCGTACACACACACACACACACACACACACACACACACACTAACACACACACACACTAACACACACACACACACACACACACAGAGTGAGGGGGGGTGGCGGGCGGGGAAGGAAGGAAGGGATGGAATGGGTGAGAGGGAGGGAGGGAGAGGTAGAAGTTATAAAAACTTTAATATCCTATCGCCTAAATAAAAAGCCTTCGTTTTGTCTGTTTGTTTCTCTAAATCTAGATCATCATTGCATTCCTTACTGGGAATTCAGTTTTGCAATAGGCAACTTTTGGTAACCTGTTAGGAATGACCCGGACGAAACCCCCCATTGTTCTCGATTAGTTTTCCATGAGTTGCGAGTTTAGTTCATGTGCTGAAACACGACATGTGTATGGGATTACTTCTTTTCGTTACTGATGTCCGAAAGAGCGAGTTTTTTTCAAGCGCTCGGCCAGTGCATTTATCGCAAAGGCACGCGCTTCTAGGCCATCGAGACAGAACGCATAACATTTATTTCAGATTTTCCACAGGTCACCTAAAGCCAGTCTCATCTTATCGAGAAAGTCAATTAAAACACTATTCTCTCCTCCTCCTCCTCCTCCTCCTCCTCCTCCTCCTCCTCCTCCTCCTCCTCCTCCTCCTCCTCCTCCTCCTCCTCCTCCTCCTCCTCCTCCTCCTCCTCCTCCTCCTCCTCCTCCTCCTCCAATGATATATCCTCAGAGAAGACAACTGCTACACGGGTGTTGACAAAATAGCTTTATTGGGAAAGGAATTGAGACCAAACCCCTCAAAACCTGAGCCGAGCCGGAGCCCATCTGATGCGGACCCGTACTTCCTAGCAGCATCGGTGAGCGCCCAGTGCCCGACTTTTCTACGCCTGCATCCATGATCCTAGAAAACCATATCACTGGGATGGGAGCACTCTGCTGCATGGACAGCGTCTCACCCAAAAGCCAGCATGCCCAGCCTTGCTGAGAGACAACGAGACGTTGAGGCTCCATTTTGTACGTAGGAGTAAGTGCTCGACACCATATCGGACTGATAAATACAAAATGCTTCTATTCCGCGACTCAGCACCCTTATATATAGATTTCAAACCGGTTTACACTTTACATCCCTGATGAATTGTTCACTTTACCAATCCTCTATTGGCACTTAATCACAAACAGAAAAATAAAGTAAGCAGCCAGTCAACTTCCAGCTCTGGGCAGTAACCCAGTTTGATGATATCCCATGGCTGCTTGAAGGAATAATCCCACGATCATGTTACGTGATAGCCCTCACGGTTTGCCAGTCGTGCGTTCCAGAGGCGCGAGAAGACCAAGGATCTTGTGAAGAATAGGTCGGCGTCAACACGTGTCAACATTCAATAGCTGCAGAAGTAGAGGCCATCAACTGTTGACACGCGTTGACACCGGTCTATTCATCGAAAGATTCTTGCTCTCATCGCGTCTATGCAGTGCACGACTGCTTTAACTCCTGGATGGAGAGAGACAATGCACGCCAAGCAACTTCTTCAGGAACGCAAATCCATAATCCGTGGCTTGGAACACTGCACGCACGTGCCGCACACGACTGCAGCGGAGCACTACAAGGATGCAGACTGCAGCGGAGCACTACAGGGATGCAGATTGCAGCGGAGCACTACAGGGATGCAGACTACAGCGGACTACAGGGATGCAGACTGCAGCGGAGCACTACAGGGATGCAGACTGCAGCGGAGCACTACAAGGATGCAGACTGCAGCGGAGCACTACAGGGATGCAGACTGCAGCGGAGCACTACAGGGATGCAGATTGCAGCGGAGCACTACAGGGATGCAGACTGCAGCGGAGCATGCACTACAGGGATGCAGACTGCAGCGGAGCACTACAAGGATGCAGACTGCAGCGGAGCACTACAGGGATGCAGACTGCAGCGGAGCACTACAGGGATGCAGATTGCAGCGGAGCACTACAGGGATGCAGACTGCAGCGGAGCACTACAGGGATGCAGACTGCAGCGGAGCACTACAGGGATGCAGACTGCAGCGGAGCACTACAGGGATGCAGACTGCAGCGGAGCACTACAGGGATGCAGACTGCAGCGGAGCACTACAGGGATGCAGACTGCAGCGGAGCACTACAGGGATGCAGACTGCAGCGGAGCACTACAGGGATGCAGACTGCAGCGGAGCACTACAGGGATGCAGACTGCAGCGGAGCACTACAAGGATGCAGACTGCAGCGGAGCACTACAGGGATGCAGATTGCAGCGGAGAACTACAGGGATGCAGACTGCAGCGGAGCACTACAGGGATGCAGACTGCAGCGGAGCACTACAAGGATGCAGACTGCAGCGGAGCACTACAGGGATGCAGACTGCAGCGGTTGCTGACTGACCGAGGGTTGCGGGCCTACCAGCCTATGTAGGTTACGCAAGACCATTGATCACGAAAATCACTAGAAGTGGTTCGAGTAAGAGCATGCCAAGTCTCATTTCCCTAGTTATTCACAACTTACGAATCACGTTGGGAGGCGCGGTTGGGGGGTTGGGGGGTTGGGGGGGTTGGGTAGGGGTTGGGGTAGGGAGTTGGGGGGTAGGGGTTGGGGGGTAGGGGTTGGGGGGTGGGGGTTGGGGGTGGGAGGTTCGGGGTGGGAGGTTGGGGGGTAGGGGTTGGGGAGGTAGGGGTTGGGAGGTTGGGGTTGGGGGTTGGAAGGTGGGGCTTGGGAGGTGGGGGTTGGAAGGTGGGGGTTGGGGAGGTAGGGGTTGGGAGGTGGGGGTTGAGGAGGTGGAGGTTGGGAGGTGGGGATTTCGGGGTGGGGGTTGGGTGGTGGGGGTTGGGGAGGTAGGGGTTGGGAGGTGGGGGTTGGGAGATGGGGGTTGGGGGTGGGGGTTGAGGATGGGGTTCGGGGTGGTGGTTGGGGGTTGGGGAGGTATTGTTTGGGAGGTGGGGGTTGGAGGTTGGAAGGTGGGGGTTGGGAGGTGGGGTTGGGGGTTGGGGAGGTAGGAGTTGGGGGTGGGGGTTGGGGGGTGGTGGTGGGGGTCGTGGTGGGGGTGGGGGTGAGGGTGAGGGTTGGGAGGTGAAGGTTGGGGGTTGGGGGTTGGGGAGGTAGGTGTTGGGAGGTGGGGGTTGGGAGGTGGAGGTTGGGGGTGGGGGTGTGGGTTGGGGAGGTAGGGGTTGGGAGGTGGGGGTTGTGGGGTGGGTGGGGGTTGGGGTGGGAGTTGGGGGGTAGGGGTTGGGGTGGGGGTGGGGGGGGGGTCGGGGGGGGGTGGGTGGGTGGGTCGGGGGGGAGTGGGGGGGGGGGGTGGGAGGTAGGGGTTGGGAGGTGGGGGTTGGGGGGTAGTGGGTGGGGGTTGGGGGTGAGGGTGGGAGTTGGGGGGGTAGGGGTTAGGGGTTGGGGGTGGGTGTTGAGGAAGTAGGGGTTGCGGGGTGGGGGTTGGAGAGTGGGGGTGGGGAGGTAGGGGTTGGGTGGAGATGGGGGTAGGAGTTGAGGGGTAGGGGTTGGGGGTAGTGGGTGGGGGTTGGGAGTGGGGGTGGGAGTTGGGAGGTAAAGGTTGGGGGTTGGGGGTTCGGGAGGTAGGGGTTGCGAGGTGGGAGTTGGGGGGTGGGATTGGGGAGTGGGGGTGGAGGTGGTAGGGGTTGGGGGGTGGGAGTTGTGAGGGTGGGGCTATATTCCCCCATTCTGTGAACCCGAGTCAGTATTGACTCTGGCACAGTTCACAATGAATGCGTAATAGACTTTCGCATTACAGCACTGCGCCAAAAATAGTTCGTTCTGATACTTTTTTCTCTCCACTTTTTACAGAAATCATTCAGAAGTCAAAACTTGTTTCCATGTAAGCACAAACATAGTATTTTATCGAATAAACGCTTGTTTATTGAATCAACAAGAGTAAGTGAAGAGTTTTGTGCGAAATAGTCTTAGAAACACTTTAACGGTGTGTGTCAGGGAGCAGACCGGCTATCCCTCAAGCCTCTCTTGTGACCTCCATTTGCATATTTCGGACGAAAACCTTCCATCACGTGATGTCAACTGGGCTAGAGACATTTTCGCAGGTAGGCGAAGTCTCTAGTGAACTAGAATGATATTCCCCAACCCACTGGGGCTGCAGCAACCAGGACCAGACTTCAGGGTGTGGCAGCGTTCAGCGTCTTTCTGATGTACGATGACAGTCTTACTGCCCTTAGCTCTGTCTGGTGACTGGCAACATTTCAGTCAACCTTCGTTTTTTACCGTGATTTAAAAATGATTATTTACATTGCTGATTTCGTCAAACGCATGGCAGTACAGTACAGTGCGGAGCACATGCACTCATCACAGAAAGTAGACAACAGCACAGTCAGTCAATTCTTCATCACTACATTTACCTTGTCGTCACAATACAAACACCTTCTTATAGCCTGCACGCACACGAGCATATCGCTCAGTCAGATGGATGAAAAAGTTGAGCTGAAACTGGCAAAAGCTGTTCGCTCATACGTTCACATGTTGGAGTCCCCTCCTTAGTTTTCCCTGAGAGTTTCAAAACATCACTAATGATGTGGTTGATCCATTGATTTATATATATATATATATATATATATATATATATATATATATATATATATATATATATATATATATATATATATAAACCATTCATCCACCCACTCACCCATCATCCATCCATCCATCCATCCATCCAGCCCAGCCCTCCCTCCCCCATCCATCCATCCATCCATCCAGCCAGCCAGCCAGCCCAGCCCTCCCTCCCCCAACCATCCATCCATCCATTCATCCATCCAGCCAGCCAGTCACCCAGCCCTCCCTCCCTCATCCATCCATCCATCCATCCATCCATCCATCCATCCATCCATCCATCCATCCATCCATCCATCCAGCCAGCCAGCCATCCATCCAGCCAGCCAGCCAGCCAGCCATCCCAACCCTCCCTATCCCATCCATCCATCCATCAATCCATCCATCCAGCCAGCCAGCCCAGCCGTCCCTCCCACATCCAGCCAGCCAGCCAGCCAGCCATCCAAGCCCTCCATCCCTCAACCATCCTTCCATCCATCCATCCAGCCAGCCAGCCCAGCCTTCCCTCCCTCATCCATCCATCCATCCATCCATCCAGCCCGCCCAGCCCTCCCTCCCTCATCCATCCATCCATCCATCCACCCACCCCAGCCCTCCCTCCCCCATCCATCCATCCATCCATCCATTCATCCCAGCCCTCCCTCTCCCATCCATTCATCCAGCCGGCCAGTCAGCCATCCCAGCCCTCCCTCCCCCATCCATCCTTCCATCCATCTATACCAGTCCTCCCTCCCCCATCCATTCATCCATCCAGCCCGCCCAGCCCTCCCTCCCTCATCCATCCATCCATCCATCCAGCCAGCCCAGCCCTCCCTCCCTCATCCATTCATCCATCCTCCACCCACCCCAGCCCGCCCTCCCCATCCATCCATCCATCCATCCATTCATCCCAGCCCTCCCTCTCCCATCCATTCATCCAGCCGGCCAGTCAGCCATCCCAGCCCTCCCTCCCCCATCCATCCTTCCGTCCATCTATACCAGTCCTCCCTCCCCCATCCATTCATCCAGCCAGCCCGCCCAGCCCTCCCTCCCTCATCCATCCATCCATCCATCCATCCATCCATCCAGCCCGCCCAGCCCTCCCTCCCTCATCCACCCATCCATCCACCCACCCACCCCAGCCCTCCCTCCCCCATCCATCCATCCATCCATCCATCCATCCATTCATCCCAGCCCTCCCTCCCTCATCCATCCATCCATCCATCCAGCCCGCCCAGCCTTCCCTCCCTCATCCATCCATCCATCCATTCATCCAGCCCGCCCAGCCCTCCCTCCCTCATCCATCCATCCATCCATCCACCCCAGCCCCAGCCCTCCCTCCCCCATCCATCCATCCATCCATTCATCCCAGCCCTCTCTCCCCCATCCATTCATCCAGCCGGCCAGTCAGCCATCCCAGCCCTCCCTCCCCCATCCATCCTTCCATCCATCTATACCAGTCCTCCCTCCCCCATCCATTCATCCATCTATCCATCCATCCCAGCCCTGCCTCTCCCATCTATCCAGCCAGCCAGCCC
>JAWQFJ010026660.1:40000-55000 GCA_034096865.1 Theodoxus fluviatilis | reverse complement strand
TGTTTCATCTGATCTTGGCCGATAGGGCCGTCGAGAGAGAAGACTGATTAGGAAGTGTGTGTGTAGTGTAGGCTTTTGTGTCCTGCAATTTAAAAAAACAACTAAAAATTACAAACATTTCCTGGTTTTTTAGGCGTTTTGGAACAAAAGAATGGAAATGGGCTACACAAACTTTGGTAAAAACGTTTGAAAAAACGAAAAAATTTCTAAGTTAAAAAAAAGTTTAAAAATATAATGGTTTTTATGCGTTTTAGGACAAAATAATCAAAATGGCCTTAAGAACTTTTGACCCCAAAAAATCCCGCAATAGCGGCCCCCAGCAATAGCGGCCCCAAACCCTATTTACTCGGCTCGAGATAGTGGCTGCCACCCTTTCTCTTTAAATTCCCGCTAGACATGAGTTTTATAGGTTTTATTCATTTCCTCGTTTGACCAGAGGCAGCCAGCCTTGGTGGTTTTTGAATACACGTTATTTATTTATTTTACCCTGTGTTACGGAGTGTTTTTGAGCCCTTTTTTAAACTCTTCTCTGTGTGAGGTAGGAACTTTTATTTTCATCCCGTAGCAATAGGGATGGGATCAGTGAAGCTAAATTGGGATTCATGTTATCCTGCATGGAAGGCCAAAACAGCAGCCGCTGGTAAAGGGCAGTGTAGATGGGATAATACATCGCAGACCATGGTAGCTCAGCTTGAATAGATATTGGGCGCTAATGAAAAGGTCGCGAGTTCAGTCCCTCATAGGACTTCGAATCTGTATTGAGCAAAGAATGTTAAAACTGAAACCTACAGGAGCATCAACGTGATTTACTGCCTGAACCCTCAGCGTCCACCCCAACTGCCTGAACGCAGTGTAGTGCTCGACTGCTTGCATACAACTCAAATGACACCACACCCTCAGCATGAGGATCCACTGGAACTGTGCGTCGAGGGAGCGAGACCTATGCTGTCTCCTTTCATTGCACCTCGAAGTGTGAACGACGCAGTTGCTTGTGGACGACTGCCTGAAGTCGCCACAATGTCGGTTTCAGCGGTAATCCTTCATCTACTGCGTTTTTGGTAATCATGTGACCGACATGAAAACTGCGACTGCTTCCATTTGTTCAGCATATTGAGTTATGGACTTCTGTATCTGCATTCCCGTGGCAGGCTGCATCGCATCTCTCCTCATTCTGGAAAACATGTTTTTCAGTCATATCAAAGCCATACATCAATGTGTGCCTGCCGGCTTGTAAACGCTTTTGGGAATACTCACATGGACACTGCACGGATCCCTAGCGGTGAAGGTGCAAAGGTCGAGAAAGATATGGAGACTACAAAGACCGGCGTGGATGTAGCTTCATTTTTCCTGAACCAAGCGTGCAAACGGCCTCGTGCATGGTGAAGAGAAAGAGGTGTAATGCCAACCAACAACAAGAAAATTACTTTATATTCTTCCAGTCAATCGGCCTCATTGAATCTTCCACCATGACCCAGACTGTCTGCAGACGACCTGCCAGGAAGCCTCTGTGCGGTTGGACTTGCTGACGCATGCCGGGGGCTGCAGACAGGAGATATGCACAAACGATATTTTCAGTCGGCTCTAAGTTCATGGAGAAAACCTCTATCAGCTGTGTCCAAATCGCAGGAATTCTCGGAAGTGGCGCATTGTTCGTGGGTAAAATGACTGTTGACCTTACTCTCTATCCAAATCAAAGAGTTATTTTTGTCATCTTTTAAAACTGTAAATAAGAAGAAAAAAACACACGACTAACACCAAAATCAAAGACTTTCGGGCACACGCCCTTCTTCAGTGAAAATAGATAAGTCTTTCAAAACTGTGTCAGATGTGTAAAAAAACACACAAAAAACACGCGTTACCGTCGAATTCCCTCTGTTATCAAACACGAAGACGATATATCCTTTTGTTTAAAGTTCCCAGAGAGGTTAACAATCACCCGTCAGCTCACAAACACATGGCTATATTGGGTGGGACTGCGAGAGACGCACAGAGGTGCGGCTTCCTGACTTGGCCTGACCAGGAAAGTCAATTCTACACACCAGAAAAATTGTTTGGTTCTCAAGCGAAAGCACTGTTCCAAAGACAGGATGACGTAAGAGACGGAGCGGGTCACGTGATGTAGACGGATAGAGGACTCCGTGTAAGCCCTTCCCTGCGCTCCATTGCACTCTGTTTTATCTCTGCTACGATGTCTCAGAAGTTTTAATTGGTTTGATTGGTTGGTTTTATTTAATAACTTAAAAAGCAAATTATCATTAAAAGTATAGAGTTTTGGAGGCCCTTTTTGAATACAAGAATCCCCAAAATTATTTAACACTCAAATGTATCCCTCTTGATCGAAGAAACGACTTAATAAAAGCATTAGGGTCGATTATCATTGATGCACAAACTTTGGTGACGTTTCACCCAGTAGCAGAGGTCAACTTCCAGTCAAGGTCGCGCAGAAGCATCTCAGAAGGAGCTCTAACTGCTTCACACTAGAGGGCGCCTCTTGCTGTGCCTAGCAACGATGAAACTACAGAACCCGTAGCCGCACTTGATTGGCTCATACTAAACAGAACTAATTGGAAGTCACTCCACGGACTTGCACTGTAAACATGCTTCGAACCATGGAGTTTACATACCATGGAAGTGGCAAACGTGCCGATTGATTTCAAATTTCGAAGAAATGAATGTTTTTTTGTTCTCAACACCGTGGCTTGTATGTCTTGGTTTGATATCTGTAGTAAACGTCGGCATTTATACCCATGCCTGTAACGAAGTAGCAGACGACATAGTTTTTTATTCCCTTGACCTTCCTCTATGACTGATGATAGTTATATCCCTTTTGTTATTAGTGATTTTTGACCCTAATGCTTTTATGAAGTTGTCTATCGATCCAGAATGATATAGTTGAATGAGAAATTATTTTGAGGATTCATGTATTCAAAGAGGACCTCCAAAACCCTCTACCTGTAATGGTAACGCCTTTATAAATAGTTAAAGAAACCGACCATTCGAAACTCCTGAGCCTGCTACATCGAAGCAGAGTGCAACGGAACGCAGGGAATGCCGCAAGTCCAGACAGATGCATGCCGGGACTGCAGGTCAGACATGGCGCCTGTCTGTCACGTGCTCAGAAACCATTCCTTACGTCACAGGAACTGCAACGTGCAGGACCGGATTTGACGAAAAACGTCTTGACTTCTGGTGGTTTGGCACGGCAACGTTCATTCTCTTGTAGTCTCAGGAAAGTAGTGCGGTCAGATCACGTGCTTTAGGACTATCAACTCAGCCTAGCGGTGCTTCCGTTGGAAGAGCTGACCTTCCTTAACAGTGATGACTGTACCTCAAGGCGTGTCCCAGAAAGCAATGGAATACTGCAATATCTCGCCAATAACAGCAAATGCAGTTGAAAATGAAGATTTGGAAGACACACTCTCTCTCTGTCTCTCTCTCTCTCTCTCTCTCTCTCTCTCTCTCTCTCTCTTTCTGTCTCTCTCTCTCACTCTCTTTCTCTCTCTCTCTCTCTCTCTCTCTCTCACTCTCTCCACTCGGGGTGAACATAGTCTAGAGCGCTAGAGCGGACGCACGCTGATGACATTGTTCTCCTTTCTGATACTATTACGGGTTTGCAGAACCAAATAGACACTTTAAGTAAAGCAACTAAGAGGTTAGGATTATGAGTGAATTATAGAAAACAAGGTCATGGTATTTCGTTTGAGTGGACATTTAGCAAGGGGTGAGGAATGGCATCTGGATGGCCAGAAACTTGAAGTTGTATCTGAATACAGACATCTTGGCATTGTGTTGTCTACGACATTGAGTACGAATTCAACACTGTTTAATCTTGTTTGTAGAGGAAAGGCTGCTGCATTCAGGATTGTCAAGATTTTGAGAAGACTTGTACATGTAACTTCAAATGCATTCTTTAAAGTACTGGATGCACAAATACAACCTATACTATTATATATGGCTCTGCAATATGGGGATTAGACTGTTGCCAGTTAATTGAAGGTGTACACCTACTTCTGTTGAAACAGTTTCTGAATGTCAGTATAAGAACACCCAGTGCTATGGTCTATGGCGATGATATCCTTTGTACATCAATGCTGTCATAAGATTCATTAGATACTGGTTTAAAATCTTGAAACTGGACGATAGCAGATTCCCGAAAATGATGTATAAATCAATGTTGAGAAACACTGATAATAATAACTGGGCTTCAAAGGTTCGGACTCTCTTATTGGAAAATGGGCTTGAAATGCATGGGTGACCCAAGAGGTGGCGAATGAACGCACCTTTTTACAAACGTTCACAGAACAATTGATAAAAAGGTTTAATATTAGTTGGGAATCCGATCTGAATAGAAGTATTCGTTTTAGGCAGTTCAGGGAGTATAAAGCAAGCTTTGAAACGTATTTGCACACCCTGAACAGAAAAATCTTCAGAGATATTTGGATACGTTTTTGCCTGGGCATTAGTGAACTTACAGTACACAAATATATTGAATAGAAAATTACGAAATATTATGTCCAGCATGTCACGAGAGAGATGAAGATGAGCAGCATTTTGTTCTGTACTGTCCATCTATGAAGACATCCGAATGAAGTTTGTAGTGCCTTACGTACAAAATAACAATATTGAACCACTTGTGCAGCTGTTTTTTTGCAAAAGAGCCATGTATTATACGTGCCGTGAGCACTTATTTGTCATATGCGTTTAAAAGAAGAGCATAATCTGCAGAGTCTGCTGAGAGTAATTTATTCTTTGTCTAATATGTGCGGCATACTACTCAAAAGGAGCCTCCATATTATTCATCGTAAAATGCTATGTGCTCTCGCATTAGTTACTTCTCTATACAGTGGGACCTGCGAATAGCGACCCTCTAAATAGCGACTACCCTCGCAATAGCGGCTGGTCAGAGCCGGCACGGATCGATTTCTTAAGAAAATTACCTCTAAATAGCGACTAACCTCGCTATTGCGAATAACGACCCCCCCTTGCCGGTCCCGATCGCTGTTTTTACTTGCGAATAGCGACTCTCTCTTCCCTGGGGCGGCATTTCGCGAAGTGTCTGCACCACACGGCCGTTCCCAGAGGTCGGTTTAGTTGAGCCGCGCTGACATGTATACAATGCTGGGGTCAGAAGTGGGTCAGGCAATCTAAAAATAACCTTTGCAGCCGATGAGCCTGCTCTAGAGCAAGTGAAAAGGCTGCTTGCCTTTGTCACTGTCAAAGGTGACAATGATGATGTGTCACAGGCCATGAAACTGAAAAGTTCTGTGGAAGAAATCAGACTTAAAGAAAAATCCAAAGCCACTCAGAAGAACATCAGTGACTACATGCAGATCTCCTTAGTTTAGCCAAAACTAGCCAAATTAATCCTCATTTTCACTTGAAGTGTGTACAATAAAATATTGAATGCCTTTAAAAATGGTTTTGTTGCCCTAGCTGTTAGGTTTCTCATGTCTTTTATTTTCTATCTACACATGTGCATGTGTGTGTGCTTTGAAATGTGTTCTTGATCATGATTAGACTTATAGAAAAATCCAAAGCCAATCACAAGAACATCAGTGACTACATGTACATGTACATGCAGATCTCCTTAGTTTAGTCAAAACTAGCCAAATTAATCCTCATTTTAACTTGAAGTGTGTACAATAAAATATTGAATGCCTTTAAACATTGTTTTGTTGCCCTTGCTGTTTGTTTTCTCATGTCTTTTATTTTCTATCTACACATGTGCATGTGTGTGAGCTTTGAAATGTGTTTTTGATCATGATTATGGTTGAACCTCCAAATAACACCCTACCTCGAAATAGCACCCCTTTTGGTTTGGTCCCAAGAGGGGTCGCTATTCGCAGGTTCCACTGTATTAAATATTTTGGCTATATGTATTCAGTTGTAATGGGCCGAAGGCCTACACAATAAACTGTTTTGTTTTGTTGTTCTCTCTCTCTCTCTCTCTCTCTCTCTCTCTCTCTCTCTCTCTCTCTCTCTCTCTCTCCCTCTCTCTCTTTCTCTCTCTCTCTCTCTCTCTCTCTTTCTCTCTCTCTCTCTCTCTCTCTCTCTCTCTCTCTCTCTCTCTCTCTCTCTCTCTCTCTCTCTCTCTCTCTCTCTCTCTCTCTCTCTCTCTCTCTCTCTCTCACACACACACACACACACACACACACACACACACACACACACACACACACACACACACAAAACAAGGGTAGGATGCACCTCAGCCTAGAAGACTTTTTACCGAAAATATGCCTGGCTCTGGGTTTCAGCTCCTTGGAAAGTTACAACTGCGCGCAGCTGCTTAGAGTCCAAACAAGGGAAATAAAGTTATTTTCTCTCTCCATCCCCTCAGCAGCTATCGACCTGCCACATCCCCTTTCTACCATCGGTTCCCGCTCTCCAAGATCACGGCAATTCACACTAAAAACAAAGCTCCCGCAATTGCTGCAATAAAAACAGATTGAGCCGCAATTTGGGCGAAAAGCGACAACGTGGGAAAAAACAACATCTCCACTGATTTACATCAGAGCAAAGCACAGAGTTTTGCGAATTGCAGGACCGCGACGAGGATGGGGCTTTTCACGACAGCGTCGAAACTCGAGACTGCCTGAGAGACAAACTGAATTGGACGTGCTTGTCCACGCTATGCCTTAGCCTGTCCTACAGACTGAGTAACAACGTTGCGTGCTCTCCAATCATTCAGATGCGTTTTCCGCCAGGAGGACTATGGTCGTTCTCAGGGCCGTTCAGGCCATGTTAGCAATCCCTGGGTCCACAGGTGTCGTCCTTGAGCCAACCTGGCTTCTCTCTTTCTTTGGAATGCCCTGCAGAAGGAAGTTTCAGCATTGCAATGAGAAAGTTTGAAAGGACGGCTCTAGGAAGACATCCTTGGTCCATCTCTAGAAGGGTGAGGCGGTGCGATGCGAGAAGAACTAGGGCAGGAGCGCAAGGACCCGAGACGAGTAGCGCGAAACTCGAACCTTGTCCTGATTACGTAGATTGCAGGCCTCAGCAATGGGCAACTGAACCAGCAGCTGTGAAGCTCGGGCGTGACGCCTGCCTCTACCAGCTCTGTGGACTGCCTGGCCGCCATTGCCCTACTGCCTGTAGTGTGTGACCACTTACTGTAGTTACACAATGTATGAAGTCTCACACAGTCCGCAGCTTCACACAATCTGAAGTCTCACATTGTCTGTAGTGTCAGAAATGGTGGTTTTATACAGTGTGTAACCTAACACGGTCTTAAGTTTTACACACTCTGTATTAAGAGACAAACAACGGTTTCACCCAGTCTGTAGTCTACTCACTTTATTGTCCCACACAGCTTGCGCTGTAGCATCGTCTGCAAGGACATGCATGTATTCTGCCAAAAAACGGAAATGGCACTATCTCTCACTTTCCGTTTCTCTTGGTAGTGTTTCCTTCCAGGCATGACAACAGCTACACGTATTTGTTTTCAAGAACAACGAACTCAATATTTCGAGACTGTTCTTGAAACAAATTCAACACTGACGCTGTTTCACGCCAGTTCATTCCATCAACACCCAAACAACCTGTTAGAAATACAGATATCGATTTCGTTCATTATTAAGCTCCGTTTGTTTTTGGTGTCGATACAAGTCAACATGGAAAACCAGAGGAGCGAGCTGCTTGCAGACAAACAAGTTGTGTCGGGGGGAAGGTGACACCGATGACTTTGATACTGAGGGAGCAGGCCAGGTGGAAAGGTAGGTGGAACTGTGGAGGGGGGTGGAGGATGGTGGGGTAGAGATAGTGTGGTGAGGAGAGGTCGAGTTACCATGGAAACTTGCAGGCAAACCTAGCAGTGGCTCACAGATCCACGACCCTCCCACCCAGAACAGATAGCCAGTAGACCAGACAGGAAAACCAATCATCCCTTCTAATCTCCCCTGCAGACGCTGGCGGCTGTGCGAAAGAGCTAACAATTGATATTCACCTCAGAGGTTTCCATCTATGTTTGACCATACCATCCCGCGGCAACCCACCACGATCATATTTGTCTATCTTGGAGGGCGCCATACCTTGTCCTCCACCTCAGGCTGCCTGTCCACCACCATGGTCTCGTCCAAGTCTCCATACTGATGGCGATGCGTCCGCGGCGGAAGCTCCGTTGGGGCCAAGGTCGTATCGACCGTCTTCAAGTGGCACCCCTGTCTGATACGGTTCTGCTGACATGCGAACACATGCACCCTCATCCATGCAAACACACACATGCGCGCGCACGCACGCACGGACACGCACACACGCGCAGATGCACACGCTTACACTCTCTCTCTCTCTCTCTCTCTCTCTCTCTCTCTCTGTCTCTCTCTCTCTCTCTCTCTCTCTCTCTCTCTCTCTCTCTCTCTCATACACCATGAACGTTTAACGCAAAACGATGTATAGAACTGATCAAATTTATATGCACTGTGATTTATTCAATTGGGCACTCGACATACGAATAAAATTCTGTTCATTTCAGTTCATTCATCTCTCTCTCTCTGTCACGCACACACACACACACTCACACATACACACACACACGCACACACACACACACACACACACACACACACACACACACACTTTGACAGGCACACAACCAGAAGGACAGACAGACAAAAAGACGGAAACAAGATGAAAAGCGCGAGAGTTTCACTATCTAGTCAGTTTTCGAATGTTTTATCCTTTTCTGACACAGAGTCAGACAGCGAGACAAAGTGATGAGAGGCTTGCTGGATTAGGCTGGCACCGGGGTCTGTGTGAATAGCGGTGCAGACAAGGGGTTTGGACTCCAACCAACGAGATGGAGTTTCCTGCTCTATCACTCATCCTAAGCTACGTCTTTCATCTCAGCTACTCGGAGAACCTTATCAGGTGAAACACATTCAGGTGAATACTTCCAACTGATTAAAAGCAACAAACCAGACATTAAAATCACTCCGCTCCTCCAAAAGAAACTCTATTTATCTGTTTCCAAATAGTATCGTTATTGTATTATACAACCGCTATCCTGAATGAACCTTTGAACCCAGTTCCTGTAATTCAATGTAAAAATAAACGGAGCGTACAGGCAAAGGGCACACTGTCCACATACTATTTATAGCACTGCTGGCTAAACACACTCAGTACAGAAGTCTGAAATGTCGTTATGAAAATGTTTGTGACAAAAACCAAAAAACAAGAAATGAACCCAAACAATCCCATCACAACTGTCTGAGCAGGACACGAGGACTGGAGTTAAGATGTGGGAATATGTCCTGGACCACAGTGGCAACTTCAGCCCATTCTCAAGATGGAGTGACGGAAGGATGAATAGTGGAACTGCAGTTTGACTGGCTGAACAAACGAATAGGTAGGTGGACGGATGTATGACTGGGTAATGCGATGAACAGACGGGTGGGTAGATGGATGGATGATATAAGGACGGATTGATGGACGGATGGATGATGGAAAGGAAAATGAATGATGGATGGATGGAAGCTATGCTATAAGGCCCATCAGCCTTTGCAGACTTGGCAGACTACCCAATTCACTTGTGACCATCTCCCTGGTCATTCGCCTTTTACGAGTGGCGTGGAGAGATGCGGTGGGTCTGTTCTTACCCCCAACCCACAGGGGGCCCACTCCCATGTGTTCCAGACAGAATCGGTTCTTCTCAGCACGGGGTGCTGAGAGGCAGGTGCGGCCACCTCTTGGACTGACGCAGCGTCAAAGATCTTTTCTATCACCCTTGCATGAACTGAGAAGCAGACGTAACCCTTCAGTGCAACATGAAGACGTAACACAGTGCAACATGAAGAAGTAACAGAGTGCAACATGAAGAAGTAACACAGTGCAACATGAAGAAGTAACACAGTGCAACATGAAGACGTAACACAGTGCAACATGAAGAAGTAACAGAGTGCAACATGAAGAAGTAACACAGTGCAACATGAAGAAGTAACAGAGTGCAACATGAAGAAGTAACACAGTGCAACATGAAGAAGTAACACAGTGCAACATGAAGACGTAACACAGTGCAACATGAAGACGTAACACAGTGCAACATGAAGAAGTAACACAGTGCAACATGAAGACGTAACACAGTGCAACATGAAGAAGTAACACAGTGCAACATGAAGAAGTAACACAGTGCAACATGAAGACGTAACACAGTGCAACATGAAGAAGTAACACAGTGCAACATGAAGAAGTAACACAGTGCAACATGAAGAAGTAACACAGTGCAACATGAAGACGTAACACAGTGCAACATGAAGAAGTAACACAGTGCAACATGAAGAAGTAACACAGTGCAACATGAAGAAGTAACACAGTGCAACATGAAGAAGTAACACAGTGCAACATGAAGACGTAACACAGTGCAACATGAAGACGTAACACAGTGCAACATGAAGACGTAACACAGTGCAACATGAAGAAGTAACACAGTGCAACATGAAGAAGTAACACAGTGCAACATGAAGACGTAACACAGTGCAACATGAAGACGTAACACAGTGCAACATGAAGAAGTAACACAGTGCAACATGAAGAAGTAACACAGTGCAACATGAAGACGTAACACAGTGCAACATGAAGACGTAACACAGTGCAACATGAAGAAGTAACACAGTGCAACATGAAGACGTAACACAGTGCAACATGAAGAAGTAACACAGTGCAACATGAAGAAGTAACACAGTGCAACATGAAGACGTAACACAGTGCAACATGAAGAAGTAACACAGTGCAACATGAAGAAGTAACACAGTGCAACATGAAGAAGTAACACAGTGCAACATGAAGAAGTAACACAGTGCAACATGAAGAAGTAACACAGTGCAACATGAAGAAGTAACACAGTGCAACATGAAGAAGTAACACAGTGCAACATGAAGACGTAACACAGTGCAACATGAAGACGTAACACAGTGCAACATGAAGACGTAACACAGTGCAACATGAAGAAGTAACACAGTGCAACATGAAGACGTAACACAGTGCAACATGAAGACGTAACACAGTGCAACATGAAGACGTAACACAGTGCAACATGAAGAAGTAACACAGTGCAACATGAAGACGTAACACAGTGCAACATGAAGAAGTAACACAGTGCAACATAACACAGTGCAACATGAAGACGTAACACAGTGCAACATGAAGAAGTAACAGAGTGCAACATGAAGACGTAACACAGTGCAACATGAAGAAGTAACACAGTGCAACATGAAGACGTAACACAGTGCAACATGAAGACGTAACACAGTGCAACATGAAGACGTAACACAGTGCAACATGAAGACGTAACACAGTGCAACATGAAGAAATAACACAGTGCAACATGAAGACGTAACACAGTGCAACATGAAGAAGTAACACAGTGCAACATGAAGACGTAACACAGTGCAACATGAAGAAGTAACACAGTGCAACATGAAGAAGTAACACAGTGCAACATGAAGAAGTAACACAGTGCAACATAACACAGTGCAACATGAAGACGTAACAGTGCAACATGAAGAAGTAACACAGTGCAACATGAAGAAGTAACACAGTGCAACATGAAGAAGTAACACAGTGCAACATGAAGACGTAACACAGTGCAACATGAAGAAGTAACACAGTGCAACATGAAGACGTAACACAGTGCAACATGAAGACGTAACACAGTGCAACATGAAGACGTAACACAGTGCAACATGAAGAAGTAACACAGTGCAACATGAAGACGTAACACAGTGCAACATGAAGACGTAACACAGTGCAACATGAAGAAGTAACACAGTGCAACATGAAGAAGTAACACAGTGCAACATGAAGACGTAACACAGTGCAACATGAAGACGTAACACAGTGCAACATGAAGAAGTAACACAGTGCAACATGAAGAAGTAACACAGTGCAACATGAAGACGTAACACAGTGCAACATGAAGACGTAACACAGTGCAACATGAAGAAGTAACACAGTGCAACATGAAGAAGTAACACAGTGCAACATGAAGACGTAACACAGTGCAACATGAAGACGTAACACAGTGCAACATGAAGAAGTAACACAGTGCAACATGAAGACGTAACACAGTGCAACATGAAGAAGTAACACAGTGCAACATGAAGAAGTAACACAGTGCAACATGAAGACGTAACACAGTGCAACATGAAGAAGTAACACAGTGCAACATGAAGAAGTAACACAGTGCAACATGAAGAAGTAACACAGTGCAACATGAAGAAGTAACACAGTGCAACATGAAGAAGTAACACAGTGCAACATGAAGAAGTAACACAGTGCAACATGAAGAAGTAACACAGTGCAACATGAAGACGTAACACAGTGCAACATGAAGACGTAACACAGTGCAACATGAAGACGTAACACAGTGCAACATGAAGAAGTAACACAGTGCAACATGAAGACGTAACACAGTGCAACATGAAGACGTAACACAGTGCAACATGAAGACGTAACACAGTGCAACATGAAGAAGTAACACAGTGCAACATGAAGACGTAACACAGTGCAACATGAAGAAGTAACACAGTGCAACATAACACAGTGCAACATGAAGACGTAACACAGTGCAACATGAAGAAGTAACAGAGTGCAACATGAAGACGTAACACAGTGCAACATGAAGAAGTAACACAGTGCAACATGAAGACGTAACACAGTGCAACATGAAGACGTAACACAGTGCAACATGAAGACGTAACACAGTGCAACATGAAGACGTAACACAGTGCAACATGAAGAAATAACACAGTGCAACATGAAGACGTAACACAGTGCAACATGAAGAAATGCCACAGTGCAACATGAAGACGTAACACAGTGCAACATGAAGAAGTAACACAGTGCAACATGAAGAAGTAACACAGTGCAACATGAAGAAGTAACACAGTGCAACATAACACAGTGCAACATGAAGACGTAACAGTGCAACATGAAGAAGTAACACAGTGCAACATGAAGAAGTAACACAGTGCAACATGAAGAAGTAACACAGTGCAACATGAAGACGTAACACAGTGCAACATGAACAAGTAACACAGTGCAACATGAAGACGTAACACAGTGCAACATGAAGACGTAACACAGTGCAACATGAAGACGTAACACAGTGCAACATGAAGAAGTAACACAGTGCAACATGAAGACGTAACACAGTGCAACATGAAGACGTAACACAGTGCAACATGAAGACGTAACACAGTGCAACATGAAGAAGTAACACAGTGCAACATGAAGACGTAACACAGTGCAACATGAAGAAGTAACACAGTGCAACATGAAGACGTAACACAGTGCAACATGAAGAAATACCACCGTGCAACATGAAGAAGTAACACAGTGCAACATGAAGAAGTAACACAGTGCAACATGAAGAAGTAACACAGTGCAACATGAAGACGTAACACAGTGCAACATGAAGAAGTAACACAGTGCAACATGAAGAAGTAACACAGTGCAACATGAAGAAGTAACAGAGTGAAACATGAAGACGTAACACAGTGCAACATGAAGAAGTAACACAGTGCCACATGAAGAAGTAACACAGTGCAACATGAAGAAGTAACACAGTGCAACATGAAGACGTAACACAGTGCAACATGAAGACGTAACACAGTGCAACATGAAGAAGTAACAGAGTGCAACATGAAGACGTAACACAGTGCAACATGAAGACGTAACACAGTGCAACATGAAGAAGTAACACAGTGCAACATGAAGACGTAACACAGTGCAACATGAAGACGTAACACAGTGCAACATGAAGAAGTAACACAGTGCAACATGAAGAAGTAACACAGTGCAACATGAAGAAGTAACACAGTGCAACATGAAGAAGTAACACAGTGCAACATGAAGAAGTAACACAGTGCAACATGAAGAAGTAACACAGTGCAACATGAAGAAGTAACACAGTGCAACATGAAGAAGTAACACAGTGCAACATGAAGAAGTAACACAGTGCAACATGAAGAAGTAACACAGTGCAACATGAAGAAGTAACACAGTGCAACATGAAGAAGTAACACAGTGCAACATGAAGAAGTAACACAGTGCAACATGAAGAAGTAACACAGTGCAACATGAAGAAGTAACACAGTGCAACATGAAGAAGTAACACAGTGCAACATGAAGAAGTAACACAGTGCAACATGAAGAAGTAACACAGTGCAACATGAAGAAGTAACACAGTGCAACATGAAGAAGTAACACAGTGCAACATGAAGACGTAACACAGTGCAACATGAAGACGTAACACAGTGCAACATGAAGAAGTAACACAGTGCAACATGAAGAAGTAACACAGTGCAACATGAAGACGTAACACAGTGCAACATGAAGAAGTAACACAGTGCAACATGAAGAAGTAACACAGTGCAACATGAAGACGTAACACAGTGCAACATGAAGACGTAACACAGTGCAACATGAAGAAGTAACACAGTGCAACATGAAGAAGTAACACAGTGCAACATGAAGAAGTAACACAGTGCAACATGAAGAAGTAACACAGTGCAACATGAAGAAGTAACACAGTGCAACATGAAGAAGTAACACAGTGCAACATGAAGACGTAACACAGTGCAACATGAAGAAGTAACACAGTGCAACATGAAGAAGTAACACAGTGCAACATGAAGACGTAACACAGTGCAACATGAAGACGTAACACAGTGCAACATGAAGAAGTAACACAGTGCAACATGAAGAAGTAACACAGTGCAACATGAAGAAGTAACAGAGTGAAACATGAAGACGTAACACAGTGCAACATGAAGAAGTAACACAGTGCCACATGAAGAAGTAACACAGTGCAACATGAAGAAGTAACACAGTGCAACATGAAGAAGTAACACAGTGCAACATGAAGAAGTAACACAGTGCCACATGAAGAAGTAACACAGTGCAACATGAAGAAGTAACACAGTGCAACATAACACAGTGCAACATGAAGACGTAACACAGTGCAACATGAAGAAGTAACACAGTGCAACATGAAGAAGTAACACA
>JAWQFJ010026660.1:17500-27500 GCA_034096865.1 Theodoxus fluviatilis | reverse complement strand
GTCTTTTATGTCGAAAATGTGCGCCCGTATGTGCCTAGTATTTGAAAGCGAATCCATTTACAGTCTTTTGTTTTGGTTTTATCTTTGGCTTCGCCTGCAGTCTGTCTGTTACGGTAGGAATATCTGGCTTTTCATGTTTGCATATCTCCTTGAGCGAGGAAGGCAGGCTCACGCGACAGAAGAACGATCATTACGGTGGCAGTTGAAGGGTCACGAAGCGCAAAAAAGAAAAAGTCAAAGCAAACAGAGGAAGCCGCCCTCTCTGTCAGGCCACGGACAGTTCTTTGGGAGAGAAGCCCCACACGTCCGCCTTTGTGCAGTAAGCAGTCGCTCGCGACTCCTGCTCGGCCAGGATTCTGTTGGACTGAAAGGATTCCATGTGCTCAGGATCTATTGCTTCCAGTCATCTCAGATCACCTCTTCTGTCCCATTCCAAGAGGGTGTCTTGTAAGACAGGCAGATCTAAGTGTACCCATCGGTTTACAAGTGTTCCGTCCACACTGCGCATGCGCGACAGTCAAGATTTGATGTTATGAATGCTATTGTTGTTCCATTGATTCTCCCGTCACTTTTCTCTGAATAATGCAGGCATGTTTACCCTCCTCAACTTGTCGTCGTTGTCAGCATCAATATGCATTTAGGGTCAGCACACGCATGCTGTTGTTTTCCGCGATGGAATGAAGCAAAACGAGTTTTTCATTATGCACAAGGATACAGCTCCAAGGTCAGTACAGTTTCTAGCTCTCTACCGACTCGTGTCAAAGACCTCACACGCCACTTAAATACAGTCGTCTAACCAAAATATACGTCAATTTGCCTGTTTGTGTGCCTGTCTCTATATGTCCGCCTGCCTGCCAGCGTGTGCGCAATGCGCGCGCATGTCTGTGAATGAAAAGCAAGGGAGTCACATACGCAACATGTAGGCAGATCCGAGTCACATCTCCACAGCTTCCCATGCCTGGGTACGCAGGCAACACGAGGCAACCGGAAGACATTGACATCAGCACATGCGCCGTAATGATGAGCAAGGGCACCTTCGTGTGATCGTGCATACTGGTATGTGCGTGTGCCTTAATGAGAACCGACAGCGCACTGCAGATGACCAGTCACGCCAGAACGGTTTTTGTCTGGTAACCCTAGGACACCTTATCCTGACGTCAGTCGGTTACTAAAGCGAACAATTGTGGCTCACATTGCGAAAACAGGACGAAATCGGATGTTCACTGACACCTTGACTTAGAATAACGTCAGCACTGGTTTGTTACGCCTATGTACCTTTCGTCTTATAGATTCATCTGCAGTGTACCGTGAGACTACTCATTCCTCACCGGTTTTCCCTGAGAGTTGAGATTAAGAAAAGGCCAACCGCGTCTGCCTCAGGAACTCGTAAAGACTGGTTCAAATTCAACCCATCATCGATCGTTCGGATATATATAATTATTTACGCTACGAAGCATAAAGGCCGTGAAGCCTCATTCATCTATCCTTACGTGTATTGTGTGTAACCAGTTCATATAATTGCAAAGACCACGGGAAACATACAGCGTGGGACACTGTAGACTGCAACTGGGTTGTCCTTCATGGCAGGTGGCTGTGTGCAGGTACCAGCAGTATACGTATAAGGTGCTCCAGCCAGCGCCAATCCTGGGCCGGAAGAGGATCAAGGAGAGCGCGTTTCCTATAACCTTTTTCACCATTCCGGATTTCCTGGAATAGCTCTGCGTTGGAGTTATTCAGGAACTGCATCCAGTCTCAAAGATGCAAATGGCGCGAGATGAATGGTGGACCAGACCTGGGCGCCATACAGGTGGAGGGTCCATGCTGGATCTTCCAGATGCAATACAGATCTCACTAGAGATGAACGACGGACATAGTTGTCCATTAGGCTGCAGTGAGATTGCCACATATGAATAAGCGACCAAGGGAATAGAGGTCGTTTGCTTTCCAGACTCTTTAGCTTAATGGCCTCGAGTCATCCATTCTGTCCCGCTCTGCAAAAACCCATTAGTGAAGTCTGCAGTCAGAGACTTGGCATCCAACCTGTTCTACAGTGCACCTACTTTCCTAAGACGCACTTAAATGCAAAGCATACGCGCGCTCTCACACGCGGACGGAAATCGTTTTTAAAGGATATGTGCGTCAGTTTGGGACCAAGGCACGGTAGAAGAGGGGGGGAGGGGGGGAGGGGCAGGGCACAGAAAGGGGAGGGAGGGGCAGGGCACAGAGAGGACAGGGAGAGGAAAGGGGGCTGGGGGTTGTCAGGGAGGATGTGTGAAAGCAGTCCCAGTTTGAAGACAGATCAGCAAGAAGCACCAATGGCAAGTGTGGAGAGGGGCAGGTGGAAAGTTCCACAGAACCCCTAATTATCTCATCTCTCTCTCTCTCTCTCTCTCTCTCTCTCTCTCTCTCTCTCTCTCTCTCTCTCTCTCTCTCTCTCTCTCTCTCTCTCTCTTCCCTCGTCAGGCAAAATGGCAGAGGTTGAGCAGGTTTTGTTGGGTGACGTATACTCAGCCATTGCTTCTCAATGGTACATCTAACCGTAAAGCCCAGAGACGACTCAGCGGTGTATACGCCGTAAAAGTAGATAGAAGGAAGGTGTACACATATGACCAATTGACGGCATCACTGCTATCACAGTGCGACCAAAGACCCTATATGATCTTTGGTGCGATTCAGGCGGTGCATACCACAGTGAGGTCATTTATCGCCAGTCACTGTACTAAGTCATTGCCTCAGAGACAGTAGAGGTGTCCACAACGGTTTCAGCCCTGTTGCAGGAAGTCTTAGCAAGCACAGTAAAAGCCAGGTGTTGCATACCACGTTAAGGTCAATGATAGCACACTAAACTGGTAGATCAGAGACAACAAATGCAAAACAGTGCTGTAAGCCCCGATGCAGACAGCGGTAGTTTTACCGTGAACACAGTGATAGCTAAGATAACATGTGTAACTCATTGCTTTATGTCCATTGATAGTTATGTGTAGTAACAGAGTGCTGATGTCCAATAAAAGCTATGTGTAACGGTGCTATAAGTTCAGTGATAGTTATGTGTAACACTGTGCTGCAAGTTCAGTGATAGTTGTGTAACACAGTGCTGCAAGTTCGGTGACAGCTGTGTAACAATGTGCTTAAGTCCAGTGATGGCTGTGTAACAGTGCTGCAAGTTCAGCGATAGCTGTGTGTAACACAACCCTGAAGTTCAGTGACAGATGTGTAACAATGTGCTTAAGTCCAGTGATAGCTGTGTAACATAGTGTTGTAAGTCCAGTTATAGATATGTGTAAGACAATGCTCAAGTCCAGTGATAGCTGTGTAACACAGTGTTGTAAGTCCAGTTATAGCTATGAGTAACACAACTCTGAAGATCAGTGATAGCTATGAGTAATAAGGTGCTGCAAGTCCCGTGCTACCCGGGCATTCTACAGCTAGGTCAGCACAGCGACAGCCTGGAATTCGCAGAATGCTGGCCCAGAGCTCAAATGAAACCGCCCTGATAAGATGAACCACAGCAAAATGGTTTGAAAGAACCAAGTGGAGGGGGAGGCAAGGACAGCTGGGAGGAGGTAGAGGGATGGAGAACCCTGAAGGTTACAGGGAAGGGCAGATTCTGAGAGGAAGGCAGTGTGAGATGGAGAAAGAAGAGCAAAGGACGACACGAGTAGCGAAGCAGGTGCAGCAAATAGGTCCGAGAGGAGGCGAGACAGATGCATTAAGAGAAAAAAAGCAGAGCAAGGCACAAGACAGAGTGCGTCTCGCTCTTTTCCTATATATACAGTATAAAAATCACGTGTCCTCTACAGGCGCGATACCTGAGCACATTCACGTGGAACATCACGTGTCCTCTACAGGCGCGATACCTGAGCACATTCACGTGGAACATCACGCGTCCTCTACAGGCGCAATGCCTGAGCACATTCACGTGGTACATCACGCGTCCTCTACAGGCGCAATACCTGAGCACATTCACGTGGAACATCACGTGTCCTCTTCAGGCGCAATACCTGAGCACATTCACGTGGAACATCACGTGTCCTCTACAGGCGCAATACCTGAGCACATTCACGTGGAACATCACGCGTCCTCTTCAGGCGCAATACCTGAGCACATTCACGTGGAACATCACGTGTCCTCTTCAGGCGCAATACCTGAGCACATTCACGTGGAACATCACGCGTCCTCTACAGGCGCAATACCTGAGCACATTCACGTGGAACATCACGCGTCCTCTAAAGGCGCAATACCTGAGCACATTCACGTGGAACATCACGCGTCCTCTACAGGCGCAATACCTGAGCACATTCACGTGGAACATCACGGGGCAACGGGGAACAGACGAGTCTGTTCTCTCGACACAAAACAACAGTGTGGTCTCCATGGTCAAGAAGTCTGGTCTGCTGTCCATTTCCTAAACAAAACATTTAAATTGCGGAATCCTCATTAAGATAATCTTTATCCGCTAATTATTCATTGACGTTGTCGCCATCGTAGTCACGGGGAAACATAAACACCCTCTTTCTCTTTACCAGAACCTTTTTTAAAAATTTAACCTGAGGTGTTTGCACATAGTGAAACTTGTTTTTGTGAAACAAATCAATTGACTCCAACATTCACCATATAGTGTTAATCACGTCATCGTTGGATATGCCGTCTGCACAACACTGGTGCCAGTCGGTGACGATGTAGTTGCTGCTGCCGCCACTGTGATCCTCTTACTGGAGATTGTAAACAGGCGAAGACGAGCGAAATGTGTGCATGCATGGCTGCAGATGAGACCACAATTTGGTGCTCATGCCTTTTTTGATTCTTCACTCTTCAAACCATTCGGTTACATGAAAAGCCAAGTACATCGTAGTACCGATTAGTCCAGTGCTCCACCGACCTTCAACTTGTAGCCTTCGTCGACACACAGCTCGATTTGAATGATGTAGCGATTTAAATGAACTACTGAGGGATTCTACGTAGAACTTTGATAAATCTGTACTGTAATTCGGTTACGATTACTTATCATGTGTGCCACTACCTCTACAGAAAAGCGTTTTGCATGTGTGCCACTACCTCTACAGAGGAGCGTTTTGCATGTGTGCCACTACCTCTACAGAGGTGCGTTTTGCATGTGTGCCACTACCTCTACAGGGGAAAGTTTTGCATGTGTGCCACTACCTCTACAGAGAAACGTTCTGCATATATGTTCCACTACCTCTACAGAGGAGCGTTTTGCATGTGTGCCACTACCTCTACAGGGGAAAGTTTTGCATGTGTGCCACTACCTCTACAGAGAGGTGCGTTTTGCATGTGTGCCACTACTTCTACAGAGGAGCGTTTTGCATGTGTGCCACTACCTCTACAGAGGTGCGTTTTGCATGTGTGCCACTACCTCTACAGAGGTGCGTTTTGCATGTGTGCCACTACTTCTACAGAGGAGCGTTTTGCATGTGTGCCACTACCTCTACAGAGGTGCGTTTTGCATGTGTGCCACTACCTCTACAGAGGAGCATTTTGCATATGTTCCACCACCTCTACAGAGGAGCGTTTTGCATGTGTGCCACTACCTCTACAGAGGAGCGTATTCCATGCAAACCGAAGACAAAAAATGGTAGACATGGCTGTCGGGCCGAAATGTTTCAGTGAAATGCTGGTAAAACAGAACCGGTCATGCTAAGTGAAATCATTTCCGGGAAATAACACTTTCACTGAAACGTCTGCTTGCACACGAGGAAATGTGCATTTCACTATCCAAAACCTTTTTCTGCTTCACCGTGTGCGACGGCCTGTACCGTCCGTCTCTCTCACAGCCACATCAAGGCCAGCAATGAAGGCCGAAGCTGCTATCATAATCTTCAGACTTCAAGGCAAGTACAGTGAAATGCGTAGAGGGGTTGCGTAAACAGCGACAGTTCTCAGGTAGTGGACCTGGAGAACAGGGGGGGGGGGGGGGGGGGGGGGGGGGGGGGGGAGCAGAGCAGGGGTGCGACTTCGAGAGCGGAGGGGCGCGACATCGAAAGCAGGGGGGGGGGGAGGGGGGGGGGGGGTTCGACTGCTTCTCATTCTCCCCACCTCCTGATTCACTGGCAGGAAGTAGCGGTGTCAGGTCAGAGTGGGGTGAGGCGTGAAGGGGCTGTAGAGAAGGAACTGAGCTGATAGGGAGAATGTGTGTGTGTGTGTGTGTGTGTGTGTGTGTGTTTGTGTGCGAGTGTGTGAGTGTGTGTGTGTGTGTGTGTGTGTGTGTGTGTGTGTGTGTGTGTGCATGTGTGTGTTTGTGTGCGTGTGTGTGTGTGTGTGTGTGTGCGTGTGTGTATGAGTGCATGTTTGTGTGTGTGCGTGTGTGTATGTATGTGTGTGTGTTGGAAGTTAGAGTGGGACTAGTGCGATCTAGAAGGGTGAAGTTGGAATATGAGTGGGCAGGTTAGGGGCATTGGAATTCAGGAGCAGGGTAGGGGCAGGGTACGGGAGGGTAGGGCGGGGGGTAGGGTGTGTGCATTCAGTTCTAGAGAGGGAGAGGGGGGGGGGGGCGAAAAGGGTGAAGTAGAGTGAGGCTGTGCGGGAAGAAGAGGACTGGGGAAGGGACATGGACATGGCGGGATTCGGATTAAATGATGAAAGTACGACAAAGGTGCCGAGGAGGGCGAGGGTGGGGGTGGGTCAGAAAAGGCCAGTGAAGGAGCGGGGGGGGGGGGGGGGGGGGTTGAAAAAGGGTGAAAGGAGGCAAAGCTGGGGGAGGGTCCAGAAGGGACAGGCATAGAGGGTGGAACATCTGCCCCAGCAGCTATGCTGAGTTTCCTGTGCATTGTGAGGGCTAGGACCGGTGCAGCATTGAACTCTACACCCGGTGTGCCTGCTTCAGTAGCATTACCACCTCCAATCCAGTGACGTATCATGGCATAGAATAAAACGTGGCGACAAAAATTCTCCAATCAGGGGAGGTTTTGGACCGCATGCTCCGTCAGCCTTGCGACGAGGAGCAACGTATCGCCCATGATAATGCAGTAGTATAGATAACTGTGCATTCCAAAGGAAACCATATCCACACCTTCAGGTAGCTTTCCTCACTGTCAATGCGCTCTGGCTGCTCTTGTTTTCCACCCCATTCACACGCGTGAGAGCGCACAATGAAAACATTCAGTGACGATTACAAAGCGTTGAGGCGAGACAAGGTGAATGTCAGCCTTTGAGACTCACATAAAAGCATTCTTCCATGCTTGCCATTTCTGTTTGTGTGAAGTGGGTTGAGGCATGGGGTACGAGACCTGTAGTAACCTACTTTCCATTCAACAGTAGAGTATTTTGAAACATTCCTTCAACAAGCGCATGAGTGCGCCTGGGTAAGCCACGAAACTCAGTGCGGGACTGATGGGTTTGACGTTATAGTGTTGCTTGAGAAAACAGGAATGACATCATAGCTCTGGCTGGTAGTCCGGTTGTAAGCCCTCACAATGCGTTGTCACAGAGCCCAACGCGAGACTGTTGCATTCCAGTACATGACGACAGCAGTGTTCAGACAGCGTAACTAGAGTAGTGTTCAAGCACATTTCATAATCTAAAAAGCTTCTTGCCAATTAACTATTAAAATATAGCGAAACATGAGAATATCAGGTCTCTAAAACTTTTAAACTCAAATGAACAACTAACAAATATTCACCGTCAATGATTCCAAGACTGCTCATCGGCAGCAAAGAGAGGTGAGGCCGTTTTTCACGGTCTTTGCCAGTGGCTTAGCCTTGGGAGACCTATGGTGTTGGTGAGTGGACAGTGAACACTAATGTCACATTACGACAAACGAAACTCGGTAGCATATGACATCATTCCGTGCTATCATGTTGTTCACGTAGGAAAAACGAGAAGAACGCAACATGACCTGATCTTCTGATGGGTGGAAGATGACTTATCAGTTGTCAGGCACGAGCCATGGGGGTAACACGAGACCTGCGTAATGGCAAAGGGTGGCGTGGAGAGACACCTGGCACCAGATTGGACTGCGCTGCCACTGGGGCATAGCCTGCCTTCCCTCTAACTTCTCGTGAAGCATTCCCTACTTCCCTTGGGGCCCAACCCTACCCACAACCCTCTAACTTCCCACCTTCCAAGCCTTCCACCCATTCCACTCCAACTTCAGTTAAATAAATTTGCCTCTACCAACCCCCCACTCCATCCCATCCCCCATCCATCCCTACAGAGGCGTGTTTCACAGGACTATGGACACGCCATCCAGAAGGCATTTCCAGTCGGTTTTAATGTGGTCGCTGTAATCACACGCAGCGTCCAACGAATCAGTTATTGTAATACATACGCTTACAAAACAAGACAGTAGCTGCTGTTTCGACCCAATTTTGATATCGACTTCTGTATCATTGCAGCAATAACTTTACACATAAACACCAGAAACACCCTTTGGATTGCTTTGGATTGCATTTCCGTAGTCTAGGAAACCCGCCTAAGCTCATGGAGTCTGTAATCCTGGCAGTTGGCAAGTGAGCACTAGGAGCCAGGGACCAGGGTAGAGGGAACTCATCCACACTCCTCCTGTGGCGTAACTGCAGTCTGTGATGCGGGCAACATCACTTGATTTACGCACGCGCTGTCCTACGCATGCTTGCATGTCTTCCTGCATACCCATGTGCATCATGTGTGTGTGTGTGTGTGTGTGTGTTTGCATCTCTCTCTCTCTCTCTCTCTCTCTCTCTCTCTCTCTCAGTGGAGGATCTTTAAGGGTTGAAGGAAGGACGAGTGCGACTGAGTCCTCCTTAGAGACTGCGAGAGAGCAACTCAAGTTTTAGGGCCTATGAGAAAAAAATGGAATCTTCCCGCAGATACTGAAGGACAAGCCATACAGTGTGCTTCCAGACAGCCAAGATGACTGATAGACTGCACAGTTGGAGAGATGAATCGGTGCAAATTAAGAGAAACGACACAGGCAACAAAGACAGGTAATTTCATGTTCCAATTAGGCTTTTCTTTTTCTCCAACGTAGTTTAAAAAAAAACACACACAACTAAAACAGATAAGGACGTCATGCTTTTGTTTTCACAGCACTAGACGAGCAGCCCTTTTTGTTCACTGCAACTCTTTAAGTTGGTCGCCTGAAAAAGCAGCAAGGAGGAAGTTGGAGTAATCGATTCTGCACCGGATGAAGGAGACCTTTGCTGCCTAGATTGAAATACAGGGCGAACTTAAGATTGTAGAACTGGAGAAGAAGAAGTCCGCTTAGAGAGTTCACTAGATCCTTGAATAATGTCAATTTCCATCATTTCGGGATTGTCTTCGACTTCGGTCTCTCGTCACATGTATCGAACTGAAACAAACACATCACAGTACCAAAATAGAAGCTTGATATTTCTCAGCTATGCTTCCTGTTTTTAGCCGGGTGTAGGCAAGTACTTCTATAGCTAGTTGTTGTAGCCGGGTGTAGGCAAGTACTTCTATAGCTAGTTGTTGTAGCCGGGTGTAGGCAAGTACTTCTATAGCTAGTTGTTGTAGCCGGGTGTAGGCAAGTACTTCTGTAGCTAGGTGTTGTAGCAGGGTGTAGGCAAGTACTTCTATAGCTAGTTGTTGTAGCCGGGTGTAGGCAAGTACTTCTATAGCTAGTTGTTGTAGCCGGGTGTAGGCAAGTACTTCTGTAGCTAGTTGTTGTAGCCGGGTGTAGGCAAGTACTTCTAAAGCTAGGTGTTGTAGCCGGGTGTAGGCAAGTACTTCTGAAGCTAGTTGTTGTAGTCGGGTGTAGGCAAGTACTTCTATAGCTAGTTGTTGTAGCCGGGTGTATGTATGTATGTATGTATGTATGTATGTATGTATGTATGTATGTATGTATGTATGTATGTATGTATGTATTTTCATTTTTACTGCGCCATTATCACAAAAACATGCTCATGGCGCGACAAGACGAAATAAAAAAGTTTTGAGGCCAGTCTTAAATGCGGCCAAGGTTGGACTAGCCCTCAGACCCTCAGGAAGTTGGTTCCAGAGTCTCGGTCCAACAACGCTGAAGGAGCGGTCACCGAAGCTCCGT
>JAWQFJ010026660.1:7500-12500 GCA_034096865.1 Theodoxus fluviatilis | reverse complement strand
CGTTAGTCACCGAACCCAAAGGATCTATGGGACAATCAGCCCTGAAATAAATTATTTGTAATTATCCACGAATATCAGAAAACATGTCAAGGTAGAGGTATCATTGTGGGAAAATGAACGAGGCCACATTAGACCCCATCACCGTCACACGTTTTCCAAAATGGCGAGCAGACTATCGATACGGAAAACTAAATATACCCGTACACGGTAACATGTAAACAAACTCAAACGGAAAGGTGTAATATTCGTGCGTTTCAACCAACTGACTCCAAAGAGAGCGAGCATATGACGACGTGCCTGTCAGTGTACACTGCGTTTAAGTGCGCATCTGCTTTGTTGCTAGCGTGCCAAGTCTACACAAGCACGAAGCTCCGCATTGTTCAGGCACTCCATCACACGACCCAAGCACTACATAGACCTTGTCAAAGTTATTCATTCATCGCATTCAGTCCGGTCAATCTCCGCATGTGCCTTGCCTCGACACCTCAGAGGAACTGACAGTGAATTCTATGGGCGCGTCTGCCACACAGGTCTGAGTGAGTGCTACAACCCTCACCATCACTCGCCCACTCTGCAGGGAGATTGAAAAGTTCTCACAAGTCAACTAGTCATTGAATGAAACTGTTCAGTTTTCTTTCACCACTCTACATACCTCATTTTACCCCAATCATTTCGGAAGTAATAAATTCGCAATTCCATTCACGATAACTTAAAGTTGTCTCCTCCCCTCTCCTCTCCCCCTCCACCCCCCCCCAAACCCCCCACCCCACCCCACCCCCCGGGCAAGCTTGCATTGTTTCTTTGATGTGTCTGTCCAAACTTTAATTGGATAGCCTCAGTGGCTCAGGCAAGAAACCACACACACGCCATGCTTTCAAAGTTGGACGGACGGACGGACGGACGGATGGATGGAGCATAAGGGAATTTGAAAAGAATACATGCATAGCAAACTGTTGACATTAACAACTTCATTTCCAGTGTACATAAATGAAAAAGTCAACCCCCCAATTTTTTAAAATACAAGAACAAGTCGAGTGCACGAGGCGACAGACACGCGGGAGGAGGGCAAAACATGGAAGCAGGGGTGGGGTGGGGGTGTAGGTGGGGTTTGGGGGTGTAGGTTAGGGGTGAGGGGAAGAGGGAAGTCATTCTGAACACAGAGATGTAATACTATCTCTGACACAGGTTGGTCACGTGACTTCGAATCCACATTCCAATGATTCTACCAATCAAAATTCAACATGATCAGAAGACCATTGAGAGTAAAAAGAGGCGATTCTATTTCACTCCAATTATTTATCCCGATAGATAAACACAAATTTGGTGTTCTAATAAAACTATTCTATGAGATTTTCAGGAAATCATTTGAGAACTACTTTTAGCGCGAACGTGTCTATAAGGTTGTAAACTGCCTTGCGCACGTGCGATTGTGTATATACAGTAGTCGCCGCTTATTAAAAACACATTGGGACCGAACAAAAGTGTTTTTAATAAGCGGCGTTTTTATTAACCGGCACTTCCCGCTTCACCAAGCCGTTGCGTTTCTTCCACCTGTTAAACCACCCATTTGTAGCTTTGAATTCGGAGCGACCAAGCTGGGAAGCAATCTGTTCCGCCTTCTGACACAGGATTGGGCCGTTTACAGGTGTGTTGCGCGCTTGGATAGAGTCGAACCACCGCTTTAAGCCATCTTCTGTCTCTTTATCCTTCCCGCAGCGCCGACGCTTCCTTTGGCCTTGACTGGAGCCCTCTGCGATATCAGCCATAAGTTCATCTTCTTTTTTCAGTGTCTGGCACATAAATGATGCCGACACACCCAAAATGTCAGCACCCTCCCTCAAACTTTTAGAATTTAGCTCTCGGTAGCGATCAAGCAAGTCCACTTTGTCTTTGGGTGTCATTTCTGTTCTTTTTCTTTTCTTTGGAGCTGAAGTTAAAGCCATTTTCTGATTCACTGCTTATCCAGCGAGACTAGACAGTGTTGAATTGACATCTGACGGTTTGCTGACAAGGTACGTGTAATCACTGTTCACACAAACGCTGAAGCGTCTTTAGTTGTCATCTAACGGTTTGCTGACAAGAATTCACAACCAGAGATCGACTCTGACCCTCCGAACTCGCTCAATGAAGTATAAATATTGCTGTTGTATTCAAAGTCCTTATAATTAGTAGAGTTCACAATATTACACTCTTGTGATTCGAATTTTACCGCACACAAGTTTTACATTCATGGGAAATCGATGTTTAGAAAATGAACTGACGGAAAAATGGCTGCCAGTATGGAGTGTATCACAACAAGCGGAGGAATACACTCACGATGTGATATGGCATTCAGCGTGGCTGTTCAGAACGGTGGTATGCATGTTATGGAAGAATTTAGGCTATCACGTGACCAACCTGTTGCTGAGACTATATTCACTAGTCTCAGCCACGCTGAATGGAGGGAAGTGGTACCAGAGGAGCATGGGAGAAGCAGGAGCCTGCCTGTCTACCAGCGACGAGGATGACGCCAGATGACCCAGACTTACGTAGGCCTGGGCACACGGGGCGGGGTCACAAGGACTGATAGGACACGCGCCCAGAGATGTCACCAGGATGCGCCCAGCAAGACAGGGGTTGTGAAATCAAGTCGGTGGGGGTGGAATGAGGTAGAGGGGGGTGGAGGGGGTACGGTATGGGGTTGGCGGAAAGGGACGAGAAGCTGGTAGAACGAGTCCCGACCCCCGCCTGCCATAAATCTTATAACGGAACCTGTCCCAGCCGCAGTGCACGTCACACGCACACACACACACACACACACACACACACACACACACACAGTTCATCCCTCCACTTTTACTCAATCTCCCCCCTCTCTTTTCCCCTCTCCTCACCTCCATACTTCCCCCAGGGCCCCGTTTATGGAGAATAATATTTTGAATCAGGAAAAGCCTTGACCGCAAACGCATTGCGAGGTACTTGGGGACTCTCCACAGAACACGATCCAGATGATTCCTGTTTCGTCTACGTCACACGTCCGTTGTACATGGTGTCAATTAAGCAGCTCTAAGAAAGCAGAACATTCGCTATATAGACGTAAAGCCTTAAATATACGAAAGCTGGTGGGAGGGAAGACTGCCTGGACCATCTGGAACCGCCCCGTCTGGCACAATTCAAATCTGGTTGTTCCTTTCTTGGTCAATCATAAAGCAGAAAGGGGGGCAGTCCTTTCTCCTTCGGGATAGCATAAATAAAAAGCTGCACAGTGGACATCCAATGGGCTAGGGTGCCTTGTATGCAAAGTTACAGGCTTCAGAGGTTAAAGGTCAAGGGAGAGAAGTCAGTCTGGAGGTAAGGTAGTTCAGGAGTCAAGCAAGACTAATTATGCTATATCTTGTAAGAAGAACTGCGCAGCAATGCATGCGCTGTGGGTATTGTATTCAGCCTTTAGCGGGGTAAGTTGACAGCGACAATCTGATGTATGGGTAGACAGTGGTTTACTGAAGGAAGGATAAAATGAAGAGGTGAGTGGAAGGTGATGTTTAGAAGAGGTAGGACAAACAATGTTTGAAAACCTGCTCTGTGATCATGCTAATGACAGTGATATCTCAGCATCCCAAATACGGACATATGGTTATCAAAACCTTAGCATTAATTTTTTTAAATGAAACTCAATATAAATTTTCGATGAAAATAAATTTTGGGAGACATTGAAATGTGTTGGAGAGGACGGCCCAAGTTACGACTGTGACGTAGAACAAGAAGAGCGGTAAGCAGCCAGAGGTACATGCATGCACAAGAGGGAGTTAGTAATGTTCTGGCAAGTGGTACGGACACTGATAGTTTCTGGAAGTGACCAGACAGCGATGCTCGACAGAGTGGATCGACAGGGTTGCTGGACTGCGGAAAGACATCAGGATTGTGGAGTTCAGCAGCAACTGTCCACATTGGAGGACATTTGCGGAGCCTGCCTGGCCAGGCACTATTGCCAGGTTTCACGCAGCCATCTTCTAGGCATGGCGGGCAAGAGGCAATCTTGGCACACGGGTATGCAATGGTGGCTTGCACGTCTGTCACAGCCTCAGCAAAGGGAGAGCGCAAGCTACAGGGAGGGCAACACGTGCGGGCTACACGTCCCACAGCGCGCGGCACTTTCCCTGGCTGTCCCCATGCTGGTGTCGCGTCCTTGCCTCATTCTCAGCAATCAGCGCTCCTTGCTACTTATGCCGTATGCACATTTGAAACAGCGTGTTCTGCAAGAACGATAACAAGACCGACAACAATTCACTCATCTGTCTGACAATCTGAGACTACCGATAAAATTAACAAAATCAATCACTTATTTCATTATGAAGGATTGTACATTCTATTTGTGCATCCTGAATGTCTGCCTGTTTGCCTGTGTGCCTAACTGTTCTCCTCCTCCTCCTCCTCCTCCTCTGTTTCTCTCTGTCTGTCTGTCTGTCTGTCCGTCCGTCCGTCCGTCCGTCCCCCCCCCCCCTCTCTCTCTCTCTCTCTCTCTCTCTCTCTCTCTCTCTCTCTCTCTCTCTCTCTTGTATTTGAATATTTCCTCTTTTCTCGCACGTCTCTACGATCATTAGAAAAAAGCACAAGGGTATCAGACAGGGTGTCAGAAAAAACAAGTGCTTGCACCAAGCGAACTGCTTCTTGCATGTCTCCAATCTGTTCTTCTTGTCTCGCAGCCAATCATCTCCGACGAACAGGAAAAGGCAGACAATAATACAAAAAGCCAATGTAAGTATCGCCGTAGGTTTTCATCGAAGACGTGGCGCAGCAGTGAATGACAACTAGCGGTATCTGTGACGAAGCCGTTGTAGTGACCGTTGTCACCATCATCCTGTCTGACTCGCATCTGGTGACGTAACGTGTCGCGCCTGGAAAAACTCGGACGCGCTTACTTGGATGCAAACACAAGCGCGCAAGCGCAGATACTACAACGCCTGCATGCACACATATGCGCACATGCAAGCATGCACGAAGAGAAACGCATACACACACAT
>JAWQFJ010026660.1:0-2500 GCA_034096865.1 Theodoxus fluviatilis | reverse complement strand
ACAAATTCACGCACAGAAGGCCCACATGGCTTCACTAATATTCTGTCTGCATCATTCCGAGTAAAAATTCTATTCTCGCCTACCTGTTTATCTCCTTGTTTATGAATTACAAAAAAAAGTGTACAAAGTGTAAACTCTGATTTGAAACCGTCTAGAAACTCAGAAAAGCATACGAAAGCATCTAGTAGGTGGTTCCGAAATATCCTGGTGGTTCCGAAATATCCTGCCGCCAGGTGCGGGATAAATGGGAATGGATCCGAAATATCCTAGGATATTTGGGAACCGGTTCCGATATATCCTGGTTCCGAAATATTCTACGACACCGGGGCAGAGGAGGAGGGAAGGGCGGGGTGGTGGATAGGAGGTGGCAGCGGAAGAGATGTGGGATAGGAAGATATGTCAATGAGAGGATAGGCTGGGTGAGCGTTCTATGGGGAAGTGTATTAGTATGAGGTGGGGGGAGAGGGGCGAGAGAGATGTTACAGAGGATGGACGGTGTGGGGGTGTGGAAGTGTGCAAGTAAGAGACTCCCTTATCCCAAGAAGTCCCTTGCCCACGTCCTCGACCCCCGCACCAACCTCTCCTCCTGCAGCCCTCCCCTGTCCGCCCCGTCCCTGGCCTCCATTCATCAGCGGCCCGCGCTGGCGTCCTGCCTCCCCGCCTGGCGATGCGGCTCCTCCAGCCTCCTCTTCCTCACACACACACCCCTCCCCTGTCTCCCCCTTCCCCTCCCCCTCCCCCTCCCCGCTCCCAGGCGCCTTATCTCCCAGTCAGTCTACCGAGTCCTCTTCGTTCTGCGTAGATCTTCCTTCCCCAGCCAGTGGAGTGGCGCGCGCCCGTCTGCCTTGGCCATGACGCCATTGCTTCTAGAATTTTCCCTGGCTGATTCCAGTGTGTTTTCTGGTGGACTTACTACATGAGACGTCTTTTAAATGCAAAAACTTGCTTCTGGACCTTTTCTTGACATTCCAATATCTTATCAAGTCGGTTTGCTTCCAGTCTCTTGTCACATCAGATCCCTCCTCATCTTTTCCTTGTCTCACACAGGCCAAAACACCTATCTAATCTACCTCAGCCATCCATCACCCCTTCTATACCCCTACACCTCTTAGCAACCCCATCCATCTTACCCTCAGCAACCCACACGCTCTTCCACCCAGCCACCACCTATCTACCCTTACTCCCTCACACCCCCTAGCAAACTCTCCACACACACTCTTACACCGAGGAACCCACCACGCTCACCCGCACACAGGCCAACCCTTCACTCTTAGTTCAGTCACAACCCCCATCACACCCAACCACACACACCATCCACTCTTAGCCAGCAATCCTCCAAACTTCCCCAGCACCCACATACATCCCCCATCTTCCCCATTACATCCTCAAGATCCCCCCGAACATGAATGCGCTTCCTCCACCACCACCAGCATACAGTCCTGGCATGAGCTTGTTCCTTCCTCAAAATTTCCAAATTGAACCCACTATGGCAACACTTCCCTTGTGGCATCACCAATCCCCCCTCCTGTCCCTACTCTCTCTCTCTCTCTCTCATTCTCTCCTCTCTACTCTCTTTCTCTCTCTATTCTTACTCGATTCTCGTCTCTCTCTCCCATCTCACATTCTCACTCTCTCTCTCTCATGGTATCCTCTCTAGCTCTCTCTCTCTCTTTTTTGCCCAAGGGTGAACTAGATGTAAGAAGAGTTCGACTTACTGACCTACTTCTCACTTTACCCCTTGTGTAAAATAAAGTGTATCGTTCGTTCACATATCAGGTTTGTTCGACTTAGTCTTCTTCTCTACTACTCTTTCTCCTCCAACATCTACTCTCAGTACTACTTATTGGAATGAGTGATGTGTCATGTCCTTTCTGTGCAGAACAAGTAGAAAATGAAGAACATTTTTAATCCACTGTCCCATGTACAAATCTTTAAGAGAAAAATATATTGCCAAGTACATAACCACAGCAAGAGATGGGTATGGCTATTTAGTCAATGGACAAGACGCTTGGAAAAGCAGAGATGTGGCAATGTACGTATATTATGCAATGGCAACAAGAAATCTGTCGTTGAAAGAAAACTAGTCAGGAGTTGTCCATCTCGTACTACCCAACAGTATTAATATTGTACCTACTGTTACTTTTCTCAACTTAGAAACGCGTAAAGCCAATTTCCTATTGTGTACACTGCCTTTTTAATCCGTCACTCAAGTCTGAAATGCATTAGTATTGTAGCCATTCCTAAGGAGGGTTACACAATTATTTTAAAGCTGTACATAACGATGATGTGTAAAGTATACATTTTAAAAATAGAATGTACATAGCATGTATGTTGTAAAATTGTCTGATGGGCCGTCGGCTGCAATAAAGCAATCAATCAATCAATCAATCAAATCAATCAATCATCAATCAATCACGTGCAATGGTCAATCAATCATAGCCACTAATAATCAATCTCTGATCTCATCTCTGACTGCTCTCTGTCTCGCTCTTCCTCTCTC
>JAWQFJ010026659.1:2500-7500 GCA_034096865.1 Theodoxus fluviatilis | reverse complement strand
CAGGTATCTGTCCACCAGTCCTGCTGCTCCATCTCACGGCTCCCTTATCTAGGTCAATGTTCAGTCATGTGACCACCTTGAGGCAGGGTTGCTTGTGTTCCCCACGTGGTGGATAAATCTAGAACAGTGACTTTTGGGAGGAAAACCAGCGCAGCCAGCTCACGCCTTCGTATGGCAGCAAGGGGCGGTATAGAAAAAGCGACTTTGATGGGGTTATGGGTTTTCGTTGATGAAACATTTCTGTCCTACCTCTATTTACTCACAAAAAACGGATACGATGACTGAGAACTTATGATTCATCTATTAACATCTATCGTAGGAACCGCAAGTGTTGATTAATTTCTTTTCCAGACAATCAAACAGTGAGTGATAAGTCTTGTCCAGAAAAAAACTTATAATACAAATATGGCAACACTTTTGAAATTAAATGCTGTCCCTACCACAACTTTATTTGTCTTATTTATCTTCATTTTTCAAAGAGTTTGCATCTAGATCGAAATGAAATAGAAATGTACAGACATCGGAATCACTCTAGAGAACAAGGAAGAGGCGTACATGCAAGTAGAATACCTCTTCTGTGTGGATACGTATTTAAACACTTCTTAATAGGACACTTCCTCAATCTATGGCAAACATGTTTCTAACACAGAGCTGAAATCCCGCAAGGCATGGAATAAGCTTTTGTGTATCAGACGAGGAGAAAACGGTGGACGTCCTACTGATGTGACTATTCAAACGAATTCTGATTTTTTGACAAAGTCCTATTAATCTACAAATACAAAGACGTCATTATTTACAGACGTCGCTTTTGTTCCTTACATGACTGGATGTATTTTGTGTTGTTGGTAGAATTCGTTTACTTTATGGTCACATTGCAGAACCTGCAAGGCAAGAGGTCATCATAGGGAACTCGAGAGTGGTACTCCGCAAACTGATTCTGAGGGAGCTGGACCACCACAGGGACAAGTTTCCCCCGCCTATTGATTGGTCATCCGCAGCGTCCTACCCCTACCTGTCCAGTCTGGACTCAACCAAAGACTCCGATGCCGAGAACCAGGCATCCGAAAGGAAAACCAAATCTCCAGAAGCATGCAACTCTCTTGACGCCAGTGTCCCTGCGACAGGAATGCGGATATTGGATTTCTCGACCAAGCGGTCCTGGTGTTCAACTGCAGAGTCAAACAGCTTTTGTAAATTTAAGATGCCTGAAGACCTGAACAAAGTCCTGCCTGACGACACGCCTTTTCTGATGGTCATACCGCATGATTTCATCTACGAATTTTTCCATTTCTGCAAAGAACTTGTGAAAAACACTGAATGCTTTGTTCTGACGGGCCTGTGGACTTTGCCTAGGCTTCAAGAGTTTCTGGACGACACAAAGATAATCAAGAGAGACCCCAGTCATGTCCACGTGAAGAGGCTGGTAGTCAAGGACATGGATCCCTCTCACCTCCAGTTGACTGCAGAGGGCTTTGACATTTTCTACGACACTGTAGATGATGAGGATGTCTTCCAAGACTTCCTGAAGAGAAAGAGAGGAAGCAACGTGCTGCCCTTGTCCAAGTGCGACAGAAAATGTCTGGAGAAACTGGAAGCAAGGCCTTACTTCTCCCTCCAGGAGCTTCTGAAAGATTTCAGAGATCCACCTGCGCAAGAGAATCTCGCCCTACCTGCTGACGTTGCAGTCCAGATACTGCAGGCAGTCCCCTTCTCCTCTCGGCTACAGGTGGTAGACCTCCGAGACCACTTCTGCCACGTATTTATTTATACCGAGAAGTTCCATAAGTACCCAGGATCCGACATTGTCAAGCTCTTCGATGAAATGTCCTGCAGAAAGCTGAGTACTGAAGTCCTCGATCTCCCTGACAACTTGATTGAGTTTGATGACCTTGAAAAGATTTTGTCCCACCCTTTCTTGGGCAGCTGCGACAAGATCCGCCTTCAGAGACCGAGGCTTAAGGGTTCAACCAGTCTTTCTTTGAGGGACACGACAGATGTTCTCTGTCAGGTATCGAAGAGCAACTTCCGAGGTGTGTTTGAAGTGGGTAACGTTGACATTTGCTCCTTCAACAAGACGACCGTCATCAGTGAACCACCGAGCCCGATCGACATGCAGTTTGAGCTGTCCCTGACATGTGCACCCTACACAGCGTCCTGCTTCCACGACGCCGATGGATCCTTGATCACCGTTCTTGCCATCATGAAGAAAGCGGGTGCCTTGGATGGCTTTTGGCCGGCATTGAGAAACGTATTGGGAAACTATTATGACCCGTACGCCTTGTGCGGTGCTTGCCACCTCACTATTCATCGTCTGAAATCTCTCGTGAAAAATGAGTTTCCGCACCTGCCAGCAAGGCCAACAAAGAATGTCTACACGGATGCAACGGAAGCTGCACCCAGCACGGATGGACAAGATGGCTTCAACACTGGGGCGACAGCATCAACACAGAAACATCTGACCTCGGCAATTGCAATGAGGAAAACCGACGGCGATGTGCCTGAAAGCAAGATGTCCACCTCCAAGCTGGCAGAAGATCCATTGATGTCGAGATCACGACCCAGTGCCCTGGAGTCTTTGTCACCACGGAACGCTCCGCTTGACGACGTGAATCGTCCACCTGCTGGGCATCCTCTGAAGGTTGCTCATCAGGCCAGACCATTGCATGTGGTGTTCATCGGCTACGGGTATCCAGTGGCCTTCTCTGAATCGTCGTCATGGCACCCCCGCGCAGTATCATGCTTCCACGGCCAGAACTGTCTTGACAATAGCCACGCTCGGGAGATACTCGCCACAAGGGACCCCTTGCTGGTGCAAGTGAACGGTCAGCTCCTGGAGAGCCTGGACAGAGTGGGCGTCAAGGCAGTGCACAGCTTCCTGCAAGAGGAGGACGCCCTGTTCTTGGGGGACGACTTTGATAGCGGCATGGACCACACTGCAGTCTACTCGACTAGAATGCTGACCAAGTATATGATGATGGCGTCCTTGCAGACGTCGGCACTGGAGGTAGGGAAAGAAATCTGCTTCTCCAGTCTACAGGTCGTCCCCTCCAGACGCCTGCAGAAGTGCGGTCATGCTCCAGGCCACTGGGAAGCCAGCGAGGAGGCCATGCTGGCTGCAGTGAGGTGGCTGCTGAAAGCGGAGCTGGACAGTCCCTGGTTCCAGGTAGGACACGCCCCTCCAACTGCATTTGTTTCTTTGTACGTTTGGTTGCCTAGCTGGCTGGCTGGTAGTTGACTGGTTGGTCGGCCATTGGAAAGATCATTTGTTGCATCGATTGAGTGCATGCTTGTTTTCATTTCAAATTCACCGGCGTTTTTCTAAAAAAAACAAATGCAACTTAAGTAGACACGGAGGATGGCGTTCAAGTAAAGGCGGTCGCCTCCCGACTTCACTCGCTAGGGATGGATGGCAGGCGGGTATTAAGACACGAGCGCTTACACAGCCAAGACTAGAGCAATGCCTTCAAGCTGTGGGCCGGATTTCAACCTCTCTCCTTCTGGAAATCAAATGGCACTAGCGTCCCCATGCAAGGCAAATTATACAGCTCGTTCTCCGCAAAGCATGCTGGGACGGCAAAGTGTTATTTTGACCAGTCAGAACAGGTTATCTACATTAACTGCGGCAGTCTTACTGTTCCGGTTCCCGCCAAAATCATTAAAACAAGAATTTCTCACCAAACATCTAATCAATCAATTGCCCAATTTACCAAATGATTAGCTGTATCTTATTAATTCAAATCTAACTAAACAATCCTTCATCTGACAATCTCAGTCATACTCTCTTCACGTCGCGTTTTCCCGCCTCAACAACAACAGGAGGGGTCATCTCAAACTCCAACGCGAATGACAGTTTGTCTATAAATTTAACACTGAACCATCCATCACACCATACTTCTTCAATATATATATATATATATATATATATATATATATATATATATATATATATATATATATATATATATATATTTGGCTATGTAATGTATTTCATTCAATTGCAATGGGCAAAAGGCCTGCTCAATAAACTGCTTTGTTGTTTCTGTTCTGTCTATCTCTGTGTCTCTCTGTTTCTCTCTGTCCTTCAATGTTTGGGGGTGTACATCAACACAATCACAAATTATGTGCGAAAGAAAGGCAGACTTTGGGTACTTTGGGTACCCGGCATGATGGAAGAGTTTTTACTATTTTTTACGAGGACGTCACGCTGATATCCAATTCACCTGTAGGGCTTCAGAACCAATTTGACAAATTTGTGCTTGTATCAAATAAGTTAGATCTTTGGGTTAACACTGACAATACTGAAGTCATGGTGTGTAGAAGAGGTCGACACCTGGCTTTGGGTGAAAGACAGATGGTTCCCTAGAAGAGTCCCAGCTGGAGGTGGTTAATCATTATAAATAGCTCGGATACTTGTTCATAACAAAGCTGTCTATTGCGGCTACCTTAGGCGACCTTGCAGTGATAGAGAAACAAAATGGCGTGCAGGTTTTAAGAACACTGTGAAGTATGCATTGTTTGAAAACCAAAGTAGTTGCAAGTATGCTTGACGTACTAGCGCAAGCAACTCTCCTCAACGAGTCTGAAATATGGGGTCCCCAAAAGCATTTGAAGGTGGAGGGAACCCACACGTGTGTGCAAGAAGTTCTTTGGACGAAACTCGAGAGCTCCAAACCACATGTATACGGACAGAGACCTCGGTCGGATTCCCATTTCAGTCAACAGTAGCATCAGAGTTATTAAATATTGGTTGAAGCTCTGTAGAATGGGTGAACACAGATTTCCAAAGCAAGCATTTAGGATGCTTCTAAACTTCCACATCAAAGGGGACCGAAATTTGGCGGAATGGGTGAAGAAGTGTTTGTCTCATCTTGGATTTGGATATGTGTGGCTGAGTGGAGGAGTCGGGGACAAGAAACGTTTCTTGCCTCAACTGAAACAGAGAATGAATGATTGCTACCTCCATGACTAGAATGCAAGAATGTCAGTAGCGATAGGTATGA
>JAWQFJ010026658.1:0-5000 GCA_034096865.1 Theodoxus fluviatilis | reverse complement strand
TAATAATAATAATGAATAGCATTTGTATAGCGCACTTCTGTACAACTCAATGCGCTGACATAACCACATTCACACGCAGTCATTCATCAACAAGCTTACCCACATAATACAAAACATAATACAACTTACAGACCTGAGAATTGATACAACAACATACATGATCATGAGAAGAAAAATCAAACAAAAGCCAGTCGAAACATGTGTGTCTTCAGTTGCTACTTAAAAATAGGTGAGTGGATGTGTCACGCAGGCCAGCCGGCAGCGAGTTCCAGACAGAGGGGGCATTGAAACTAAAAACTACGCTCACCAAAAGATTTTGTACTACGTTTAGGAATTTTGAGAAGCTTTTCATTTGCTGAACGGAGAGAACGGGATGGTTGATATGTGCGAAGGGATGCCGAAAGATGCACAGAAGAGTACCATCAAAATGACGGTAAGCCAAAACAGCAATTTTGTAATGGCAGCGGAATTTCACGGGAAGCCAGTGTAGATGCCTAAGCATGGGTGTCACATGACCGCGTTTTCCCTTCCTCAGCACGAGGCGTGCTGCGCTGTTTTGAACGCGCTGCAGACAGTTCAATTGTTCTAATGGAAGACCCGCCAAAACTGAATTACAATAATCCAGCCTTGAAGTGACCCTGGCAGTGAATAGGCTAACACACGCAGTGTCAGAAAGATATTGGCGAATGGATGCAATGCGGCGTAATTCAAGAAAACAGGCACTGCAAGTACTGCTGATTTGTTTAAGCATCGACAATGTCTGGTCAATCTGAACACCGAGGTACCTAACCGAGCTATGGAATGGAATAGAGCTACCCCCAATGACTGTAGAATCACTCTCAATAAGTCCGAGACTTGACCGTGCCCCAACAGGCATAACTTTAGTTTTATCTGTATTGTGCTTGAGTTTGTTACTATGTCTTGATATATGACTGTACATAAGGAAATTCCTCGACTGCTGAGCTCTTCGACAACTCTGTATCGGCTGCATATTTCTGAAAATCACACTCATGCTTAGCTATCACATCTGAAAGGGGTTGCGAGTACAGAAAGAACAAAACTGGTCCTAAAACTGAGCCTTGCGGGACACCAAAATTCAATGGAGATGGGGCTGACAAAACGCCATCAACAATGACGGACTGTGAACGATCACGAACGTAGAACGTAAACCAGTCCAGGACAGTACCGTGAACTCCAAACGACAGCTCCAGGCGTTTGAGGAGTATGGAGTGGTCCAGCGTGTCAAACGCGGCGCTGAGGTCCAAAAACGCCACCAACGAGGCCACCAACGAGGCCATCAACGACAGAAGAAGAAGAAGAAGAAGGAGAAGGAGGAGGAGAAGACGAAGAAGAGGAAGAAGAGGAAGCAGAGGAAGAAGAGGAGGAAGAGGAAGAGGAAGAGGAAGAGGAAGGAAGAAGGAAGAAGAAGAAGAAGGGAAAAAAACTAGCGCGATTTTCAAAGCTTAAATCGCGCAGCTTTCTGGCAAATCGGAAATTACTGCTCTCTGTGAACATTTCTGGATTCAAAAGCTGCGTCTTTGCTCCTTTTTTTCAGAATTGTAGGAAAGTGGAAATACAAAAGCATTAACACCAGGGAAAAGTTTCCATAAGTGGGCCAAACTAGTGGACTCGTCCGAGAATGGATGGATGGATGGATGGATGGATGGATGGATGGATGGATGGATGGATGGATGGATGGATGGAGTTTTACGGCCTATCAGCCTTTGTAAGCTATATAAGGCCATTAGGCACAAAAATCAATTGAACAGTATAGAGTAAACGCAAATCAAGTCACGGCGAATTAGCGGAGAAGCCAGTTATTATTATTTTGTATATATGCATTTGATATTGACTTTGTTTGATTTGTCCCTTGTTTGATGTTTTCTTTCTTTTTCTCTTTGCCTTTGTTTGTTGTTGTCGTGTATGTTTATTTTCTAAATGCCCCCTAGGGTTATGAAATAAATTGTGCCGTAATACGGCACCCAAACTTGAACTTGAAACCTAGTTATTCACCTCTTACGAATCGCGTAGGGAGGCGCGGTGGGTCAATTCTTACCCCGAACCTACAAGGGGACTCGTCCGAGGAGAGGGGTGTTAGAAAGACAGCTAATCTGGCGGGAAACACAAACTGGCGGGACATAACATCTGATTGACTGCGTTGTCACGATGATTTTTTTCTTCGATTGTCAGAATACTTAGTCATTTTATATATGAATCACTGCAAATTCACTTAGAATTAACCAACCAATATCGCTTGCCAGTCAGATGCTGCAGCTTGCCAGCTCGTATGGTCTGCCAGGTTGGCCGTCTTTCCACACCCCTCTCCTCGGGCGAGTCCATTAGTGTGGCCCGTTTATGGACGCGTTCCCAACACGAGTGCATGATATGATCACTGGTATTTTCCCCCGTCACAGCACACAGCTGAGGCTGCATCCATGTAGATTTGGCCCCGGAGTCCAAGTGAGTCATAGGTCACACAGTGATTACCCCAGCTGGAATAAACTCCATGTGGCTGATCATGTCCGATCTACTAAAGTAGGTTCTGAAAGCTCCGCGGACATGGGTTCCAGCTGTCATATGGGATCTGTTTTGTAACACAAGACATATAAATGCTCTCTTTCATGCAGCTAGGAGAACCTTTGGTTTCTTTTTGTGCGAATGCTGCAAATGATTATATCACATCCAGCGATCCAAATGAATAGTAACCGATACAAAAACGCGAAGGATTTCCAAGCTGGAAGGACTGTTACGTGCTTTTCTAAAGAGCGGTTTTGGAAACCCAAGAAGCGTGCTTTAAGTGAGTTTGAGACTTTTCCAAATGTATGATTGTGTGATTTTTAAACGATGAAAAGTTCGGACAACTCCCTCGAACACGTATGCTTAGTTGTCCTTGTTGAATAAAACGATGCTGAACACTGATCAACTTAGCAATGTAGACTATTCCTTCAGATTACCGCGCCCTTAACTAACGGCAGGGAACGTACGTACAGTGTGCGATTGTGTTGCGGTGGAAAATGAAGATCGCAAATATTACCTGGCAAAGACGTCAACACCCTTGTTTACAAATCGGGAACCATCCAACTCCAGATGACCTGCACCATACAACTTAAAATAGTTAGATGACAGAAAGAGAGTTATAGAAGAAAACATGGAAACAGTTTTTCGCGAGGAAAGAAATAGATCGAGTGAAGTACATCTCAATAGTAAACATGGAATGAGATCAAGTGAAGGGAAGTTCTTTGGGGCTCTTAGCTTAACCTGAAGTCGCTTGCGAGTAATGGGTACAGCGTTCGAAGCTGCGCGGTTACCTCTGTATCATCCTTGAGCAACTCATATTTCAGGTCATGTTATCGACTGTGAGCGTTTTGTCTCTCATTGTGTTTGTAGTTCAAGCATCGGTAAAGAATTGATCAAGCAGCCCAGTGATCGGGGGTGAACTGTAAAGCGGTTGAGATCCAGACATGAGTGGTAGGGGTGTTGGCTCTCTACTGCGGAGGGCCGCTATTGCGGAGGGCCGCTATTGCTGGATCTTTTTTGGTCAAAAGTTCTTAAGGCCATTTTGATTCTTTGGTCCTCAGTTCAGTTCAGTCTCTTAACCCTGAGATGAGTTGTTGAGGCACCACTGATGACTTTCGGACAATCTTCCTCCATCGATCTCTATCCTCTGTGGCTCGCTGTGAGTCAGCAAAGGTCAAGCCTGTCCACTCTTTCATGTTGTCTTCCCACCTCTTTCTCTGCCAGCCTCTCCTTCTCCCACCTGGTACGGTACCTGGCAGGATGGTCTTGGTCAGCCCACTGCCTCTTGACACGTGACCGTACCACTTCAGCTTTCTGTTTTTCACGATTGAGAGCAGGTCTTCGTATTGTCCAATTGCTCTCCTGATCCTGTTGCTGACTTCCTCATTCGTGACATGGTCTTTATATGAGATGTTCAGAATCTTGCGGTAGCATCTCATTTCCAGGGCTTGTATCCGTCTCTGTAGTTCAGACGTGAATGTCCAGGACTCGCATGCATACAAGAATACGGAGATGGCCAGCGTGCGCATGAGCCTGATCTTCGACGCGAGAGTGATATATTTCTGTCACGCCATATTGGCTTCAACTTTGCCAATGCTGCTGTTGTTTGTGCTATTCTGGACAGTATCTCTGCTTTGTACCCTTCATCAGTCACGATAGATCCCAGGTATTTGAAGTTGTTCACAGCTTCCAGTTTTTGGCCCTTCACTTTGATTTCCATTTTGAAGCCCCGAGGATTGTTCGTCATCACCTTGGTCTTCTCGGCGCTGATCTCCATGCCATATGCCTGTGAGGTCTTGTCCAGGTGCTCGACAAGACTAGTCAGCTCCTCTTCACTTCCTGCTAATCTATCAATGCCATCAGCAAAACGTAAGTTGGTGATCTTTCTGCCACAGATGTTGATTGATCCTTCGTGGTCTGCTAGGGCATCAGTCATTATCCTTTCGAGGAAGAGGTTGAAGAGTGTGGGGGAGAGTAGACAGCCCTGTCTGACTCCGACCGTTGTCCTGAACCGTTCACCTGTGGTACCATTGAACAGGACGGCGCTGGTCGCTCTGACATAGAGATGTTCGACGACTTTGATGATCTTGCAGCTAATGTTGTAACATATCACTGTGGCCCACAGCTTTTGTCCTAAAACGCAAAAAAAACCATAAAATGTTTGTTACTTTTTTCACTTAGAAAGTTTTTTTTTCCAAAAAATTTCCCCCAAAATTTCTTGATCGGGTTTTAGCGATAGCGTTCAGCCTAGGTCGCACCCGCCACCCCGCCTGACTGACTTAGCCTGTCCGGGGAGTTTCACCTAAAACCGGACGCGTTACTTTTTGTCACGTCTGTGTCCAACATCAGCGTCGTTCCCTGGAGTTAGGGCGTAGGAACCACCCGTTGAGAGTCAAACGTGGGATGGAGTTAGAATATAAAGCTCACCCGTTATTGATAAAAACTATTTTCCCTCCAGGTTTACTGGAGGTCCTACAGACTTT
>JAWQFJ010026657.1:97500-105275 GCA_034096865.1 Theodoxus fluviatilis | reverse complement strand
TCAGGGGGCCATCCGCCCATTTGAATCATATGTACAAAGGAAAAAAACAAAACCTAAACAACAATACGTATTTGCTTCACTCCACAACTTACACACGTAATGTATAGTAGTTGTGTCATCAGCCCTCACTTCAAAATGTGTACAAGTTGGATACAATATCAAGTGCAGGTAGCCAGTGTCTCCTCTCTGAGCTTCAGGGCATAGAATATATACATAGATACATCTTTTGTTTTCTTCTGATTGGTACCATTCATAAGATTATAACAGTTTCTGTTCGAAGTTGGATGTACATATTTTGCAATGTATCTTCCTCTAATTTTGTCGTAAGCACCACAATCCAACAGGAAGTGTTTCTCGTCTTCTACCTCATCACAAAATGGGCAGGGAAGATCTCTCCTTTCATTGTGGTCATAACGTTGATTAATTCCCAAGTTATTTATACCAAATCGGAAACGGATGAGAGTATCTCTGAACTTCTTGATATTAAGAAAGCTCAGGTATCGTTCTTGAAAGTGCCTATTCTTGAAGGAAGCATACCATGAATATCTGTCACTGTTACAATGTCTTTCATCCCATGACTGAAGATAGCAATCACACAATCTTTGTTTCAGTTGTTTTAGAAAACTCCTTTCGTTACCTACGCCACCATTCAACCATACATATGCAAAACCCAGTTTAGACAAAGTATATTTCACCATACAAACCCAGTTTTTGTTTTCAGGAATATTGGAATTGAGTAGCATAGTATATGCCTGTTTAGGTAATCTTAGTTGTGACATTCTCGACAATCTTAACCAATATTTAATAACTCTGATAGTACTATTTATAACAAGTGGAAATCTACCAAGGTCGCCGTATATGAAGTGGTTAGGTGCCTTAGAATTGAGCCCGAGAAACCTCTTGCATGCGAACACATGGACTCTTTCGATTGATTTTTGGTTTCTAAGACCCCACATTTCGGCACCGTATAACAAAGATGATTGCACCTGGGCATCAAAGAGTTTAAGGAAAACTTTTGGATTAATATTGTGAAGCGACCACATTGCTTTCATAATCTGAACAGTTTTTTGTTTGCCTTTGATGGATGCTTCTTCTACTGACGCACTTTCTGACAGCTTCGTGGTAAATATGCAGCCTAAGTATTTGTACCTATTTACTACTTCTATCATCGTTTGGTTGAGATGCCATTTTTCGCCCTCAGCTAAATATCCCCCTCTTCTGAACACCATCACTTTAGTTTTGTCAGAGTTTACTTGTAGTCCAAGGCCCGCTGATACGCATGCTAGAGAATTAATTTGATTTTGTAGCCCAGTTGGCGTAGTAGACACCAGGGCAATGTCATCAGCAAAAAATAGGGCAAATACCTCACTAGTGCCCGGAAGCATCTGCACTCCGTGCTTACCATGTGCTCGGACGTAGTCCGCCACAGTGTTGATGTAAATAAGGAAGATGGAAGTGCTCTCTTTGGCCCCCTGTTTTACACCAGCAGGACAGGAGAAAAACTCAGAATTTTCGTGTTGCCACCTGACACAGGATTGCACATTCATGTACATAGCTTTTATCATATTAATAAATTTAGTTGAGAGGCCAATGTTTTGCATTATTTTCCAAAGATGGTCGCGATTGACTGAATCAAAGGCTTTTCTAAAGTCTACGAAGGCCACATATACTTTACCTCGACCATGTCCATGAACATGCTTCATTATCATGGAATGCAAGGTGAAAATATGGTCTACTGTTGAGTGGTCTGGCCGGAATCCGGCTTGCTCTGGACATAGTTTTCTCTCGACTTCTAACCAAGTACGAAGACGTCTTGCTAAAATAGAAGAAAACATTTTGCTAAGGATGGGTAGTAGTGAAATTCCCCTATAGTTATCAGGGTCCAATTTGCTGCCCTTTTTGTGAATTGGTACTATGACTGACTGTGACCAAAGTTTGGGATAATACTGACTGTCAAACAAAGTATTGAACAACCTCGTGAGGAATGGAATGATCTTTTCACCCGCTATCTTGAAACACTCGCCAGGGATCCCGTCGAGACCAGCCGCCTTCCCTGCTTTAATGCTCTGAATAGCCGACTTTATTTCTGTTACACTGATTGGAGCGTCAAGGTCGGGAATTTGGATACAAACTCCTACCTCAGGGATTATCACATCTTGGCTAGTATTAGTCCTAAACATGTTCTCAAAATAGTCCTTCCAAATGTTCATTTTAATGTCCGCGAGTGGGGCTGCCTTGCGAGTTGCATTTTGTATCATACTCCAGAATTCCTTTGAATTGTTTAAATTTTCTAATATTGAGCGACTTATGGCAGTACTGTGTTCAATTTTCTTTTGGCGGATGAGGAATTTGTAATGTCGCCTACAAAATATATACTTTTCTTTATCTAATGGCAGCTTACTTTTCCTGTAGCGGTTTAAAGCCCTGTTTGCCTCGCGTCTAGCTTCCCTACAATCAGCATCAAACCAAGCTTTTTGATTTTCACGAGCAACTCCGCTACTGGTCTTGAAGTCTTTCTTCATGCATTCTACACACGAAATCAGACTATCCGTGAATATTTTTAAAGCGTCATCAGCTGAATTTTGCAAGGCGTCTGATGCTCTAATTAGTTGGTCAGTGAAATCTTTGTGGCTAATGTTCTGAACAACTTCATCTGCTTTGGTGGGATTCCACCTTATCAAGGAAACAGACCTGGTTGTATTTTTACTTTTACCAATTAGAGATTTTGTTCCTAACGATATTTCAAGGGGCATATGATCCGACTCGATACGATGGGCTATTTTCATATCTACATTATAATGCAGCATGTTAGCCGACCCAAGACAATAATCAATAACGCTTTCTCCGTGTGGAGATACGTATGTCGTACGTCCCTCGTAGTCACTGGTTGTGCATCCATTTAAAATACACAGGTGGTATACTTTGCAGAGGTTAATCAGAATGGACCCAAACTGGTTGACCGTGTTATCTTGCGATCGCCTAGGCAATATCAAGTGCTCGCACATACATTCTCTGACACCGTTTTCTTCATTTTGCTCATCTTCAGCCTCCAAATGAAGACACCAATGACCGACCCTTGCGTTTAGATCGCCACATACTAATAGCATATCTTCTGGGAAACGTTCTTGCACTTCCAGAATAATATCTTCCAGTAAGTACAAATTGCTTGTCACTCTCTTATCAGCATAGTATGGCGAATCGCATGGTGGGACGTAGACACAAATGACAATGATTGGTTTCCGACTCTTTATGCGAAAAACCAACGCATTGTCATATTGGGTCCGTATCTCAGAAATACAGGAAGCAAAACGTTTCTGAACGAGAGCAACCACTCCTCCAGATCTCCTTCCCTGAACCGACAGTTTTTTTCCGGGGGAATGGAACGAAACATAATTGTCAAAATAAATGGAGAAATCAAAAGTGTCTGATGTAAATGTCTCGAGGAAACAACAGATATCAAACTCATATGCGTATTCAAGGAAACCAGGTTCTTGAAGACGCGAACTTAACCCACTAATGTTCCAACACAAAACGCGGAGATTGGTTTCCTCCATGCTGGGTGCCTGCCCCTTTCTACAACCCCGGTTCACATTTCTGCACAAAGGAGACAATGGGCGGTGGCCCCACCATCAGGTAGAAGCACTTTCCTGACTCTTTTCGATAGAGGTCAAAGGACGCCTCAACCTCCCATCCCACACAGACGATGGTTCAGACCCTAGAGCTCTTTCCAGCGGTGGACCATCTTCCGTCACGCTCACAAAGTCTTCGTTAGCTGAATCCTCTGTGGGGTCTGTGCCATGCTCTTGCTCGTCTCGTGCCAGAGTGTGCTGTGCAACAGCACTCCCGGGCTCCATCGTCGGGTGCAAGAGCAGTGCCTGGTTAGCCGAGTCGGCTCTCGTTGTGCTTGTTTGGATCCACTGCAAAATGGTTTGTTGAGACTTCTGTTTTTCCTTGCCTCGGCAGACTTGCGGAGGATTGCTTCTGGGCTGGCTTCCCTGCACCACCTGAGATGTCTTGGGTTCGGGGGAGGCCCGTGCCCCTAGGGGCAGCGCCTCTGCTGTAGGTGCTCCTCGTAGACTCGACGGCGCACTCCTGCTTGCCCCCCTGGACGGTAACTTCCCATCCAGTCTCTCTGTGTGTCGGCGGTGTCTTGCAGCATGACCTTGGGTCTCGCTCCTCCTCATTTCTGTCATGCTAGCGTCAGCAGGGCCAGGAAGAGTTGGGTTGCAGAAACGATGCTTTTCAAGGAGCATGTCATGGGTCGCTCTGAGGTCAGAGTTAGTGTTCCGCCTCGCCTCATTCCGCCCTGAGTAGTGCGCCTTTGCACCACCGACTGTATACTCAGCTTCTTGAAGCAGCTCCGTTCCTCCCGCTCTCAAGAAGGGTGCGGCGTAGTTCTTGGCATAATTGCTCGCATAAGTAGGTGCCGCATAGCAAGGTGCTGCATGTGGCCAGGCCGTTTCTAGGTGTTGTCGGGCATCTTGGCTGGCGTTCCTCCATGTCCCAGCGTCAGGTTTTCTCCATGCCCCAGCGTCAGGTTTTCTCCACGCCCCAGCGTCAGGTTTTCTCCACGCCCCAGCGTCAGGTTTTCTCCACGCCCCAGCGTCAGGTTTCTTCCATGTGCCGTGTCTCGGCATGCTCTGTCTTTGGTAGGAGGCTGGTCCGGCTTCTTCCTTGAAACACAACTGGTTGTTCTTGTAGTAGGCCAGGTGGCCTTGGCGGTGGAGATCTCGGATGGTTCGGGCTTGTCTGGGTGTAAGTTCACCAGAGATTCTTACTTCCAGCCTCCTCAATGGGTCTCGACCCTGGCTTAGGACAGTCATTTTGTCCAAGAAAGTGTTGAGCTCTACCAAGATAGGGCGGGGTCTGTGGGCACTACTCCGGTTACGGAACCCGAGTCTTTGCACGCGTCTGATGTCTCTCTCACACCAGGCTACACTGGGTACGGTTTCACGGAGCAGTCTGAGAACGAGCTGTAGGCATGACCAGTAGGTTTCCCGGTTCTCTTCACGTATCCCAAATAGTCTCACACCAGTGCACCGCGTGAAGACTTCGAGATTGTCTACTTCGCTGTCAATCATCAGGGTTTTGGTCTGTAGTTCGCTATATAAGTTGTCAAGATGGTTTTTCAGGCAGTCGATTTCAATCTGCAGAGACCTGTGTGACTCCATCAGTTGCAGGAATTGTTCTCGATTCTGGTCATTGATAGACTGGACCCATGCTTTCGCAGTTTCGAGTTCTATGTCCGTCTTTGCGATCTGACTATGAGTTGCGTCCATCAGTTCCTCCATCCGCGCTTGCCACCAACCGTTCAGCGTGGCCAAGGTCGGCTCTGCACTCTCGTCATTGCTGCTTGATCTATCCCGAGTCTGCGTTGCCATTTCAGGGCCAGGATTGGGCTCTACAGACCCACTTAGCAGTATGAGCCCTGACAAATCGTGTAGATTCTTGGCTTGGCCGGCCGGCTTTAGGACGCATGTCAGAAACGTCAGCGAGGCAAAGGCAACGACGAGAAGTGCGTGAACCGCTAACCAGCGACGCCGTCTTGGAAAATTTAGGCTTGAACAACGTGAGGCTAACTCATCTTCGTAGTCACTCACGCACGGAATTCCTGTTGACCCCCTGGCTGCATCGTCCGCTCTCCCACGCCGTGCACGAGCAGCATGCGCTGCTGCATGGATTCCAATTCGGACGCGATAGGTGCTAATATCAACACCCATTGCGGCTGAGTCAAGCACAGTTCAGTGACACATTAGGAAATAACGCGCACTTTTTAAATTGTTTTTCCCCACACAATGCAGCCTACATCTACATTTATATAGTTCAGCCGGCCGGGCGACACCTGCTGTCAGCAGGCAGCAAGTACTCAATAAGTTCACATGCACTTTTGTAATATGCACTAGCAATGCCGAGAAGGCGGCAACATGGTCTCAAAAAGCCTAAATCTAACTCAGACGCAGTGTACAAGCACACAACATCGGAGTCGCCTAAGCTTTAGCACAACACACCACATGTCGAAGGAAAGTGCGCTTCACAGCGTAACAGTGTATGAGACTGCGTCCGTCCCTGTGCATATCTATGTCAGTTTCCGCCCCTACAGCACGTTCGATCGCGCGACGGTTTCTGTAAGTTTAGACACTCATAGTACAACAAAACGCTCCATACGCAGAATATAACAACGCGGGTAACTCACGTTACATTCTCAGCTCTTTCCGTGTGGGCCTGAATAAGTCCCAGACATTCACTTTCCGCCAAGCAAGGCAAAACACAGTCCAGCGACGTATGTAGCGGGAGCGCTGCGGTACACGTCTGTTCACCTCGGCTGCTACCTGAAGAGTGGACAGAGAGACAGAGAGAGACAGAGAGACAAAGAGGGAGGGAGGGAGGAAGGGAATGAGGGAGGGAGGGAGGGAGGGAGGGAGGGAGGGAGGGAGGGAGGGAGGGAGGGAGGGAGGGAGGGAGAGAGATAGAGAGAAACAGACAGACAGACAGGCACACACACACAGACAGGCACACACACACACACACACACACACACACACACACACACACACACAGACACGCACACAGACAGACATGCACGCAGACCCACATGCACGCAGACACACACGCACACAGACACACACACACACAGACAAACAGAATGAGAAAACTGAGGGTATTTCTGTCTAGCCTGAGCCACCCAGGGTAGAAAGCGGATCGGGGTGAATAGCGGGAGACTCGGAATGGACTCACGTGGTTGGAGACGACCTCGTAGACAACAACAGCCTCAGTACTGACAGAAGCGTTGCCATCATCCTATGGAACATGCGTAGAAACGAGCAAATACGCTTATCATGATGCGTCCTCTTGCAGCACTTGGTGCCACACAGGAGCGAGGCATTTGGTGTCTGGAGTACCTGGTTCTACACTGTTGTCAGTTCTGTTTCCCAACATCCACGTTCTCATGAGCTCAGACGAGTTTTACAAGACATATATAATCGCTTGTGATGAATTATGCACAATTTTCCCTACTAGTCACGAACTATTTTAATGAGATTAGCTTTTTAAATATATAAAATAATGGAGACATATTTGCGCCGTACCTACATGTCGCTTTATGCCGAGGTCTTTTCAAACAAGCAGACTACAGCTGAACTCTAGATCCAAAAGCAAGCTGTCTACTGCACGGTTGGGGGATAATGAGAAGTTGGCACTCCCTAGCACTGCCCCGCCACCGTGATTGCGAGGAGCATCGTGAGAGTGGTATAACACGTGACTGATGCTCGCATCTGAAGGTCAAACCGGGGTGATAAGCATCAGTTTTAATCCTATATGTACATGTAGTGAGTTTCTGTGAAAATATGGATGGACAAAGTCCACCCCAGTTGGAAGTTGGAGGACGTTCTAGACAAATATATGTTGATGCATTCAATGCAACGAAGTTACTTGCCACGTTTTACGAAAAGCAACCCCTACGCATCCGTTTCGTGCTGCTGTGCAACAGTTTTCCACGCACGGTTATTCCAATAGTTACAAACTTGTACATATGCCAAACAAGCAGCTACATGCTAAGCTAAATCAGAGTAATACGAGGCAAAACGTTTGTGGATACCTCCTCCAAGGAGGCTTTACTCTTGGTTCGTTCGTTAATCGGCAAAATAAATCAGAAGTCCAACACGGATCCTAATGAAATTTGGCACAAGGCCAGGGTTTTATCCAGGGAATAATCCACTAAATGTCGGAGGTTATCTGTTGGCTTGTTTTGGATTTACAACCAAAAAGAGAAGTGTTAT
>JAWQFJ010026657.1:87500-92500 GCA_034096865.1 Theodoxus fluviatilis | reverse complement strand
TGTGTGGACTCCATAACTTGAGCGATGTGATTGAGTTAATTAATGTTGAACTTCTTGTACTTTTCTGTTTTTGTATGTATGTATTATGTTTTTGCCACCGACAAAACGAATTTCCTTGTAACAATGAGGACAATAAAGTATCTTGTATCTTGTATCTTGTATTGCATCTTGTATCATTATGGAACGTCCGGAGAAGGACGAGTAAAATCATTTGACTCTTATGTTGCATTTTGTGTGTTTGCTTTGGTCCAGTTTTCTCGATCAATTGAGTTTTCAATAAGTCAGCCCCATACTGTATTGAGTATCAGCTCAAAAAAATGAATAGTAACCTCTCATGTCATTATTGTACTTCAATGACTAATTAATACTGTTGTGACTTCTCTTTTCGCTATTGTCCTGTTAATATGGGGGTTCTCCTCGCTTGTGCCGGGAAGTCGAAGTTCACAAAATCCAGTGGTCGTTTTCGATAATTCCTTATTCACGCACTGGCTGATACACATATGTGACAATTGGTAAACAGCATTACAATCACAACGTCACTGTAGGCACATAAGCCTTCGAGGACTCACTCCTTAGAAAGGAAGACTCACTTATCTTCTTCCTAAGATCTCACCTTATCTCTGTCATGTGCACTCTCTTCTCTCGTCGCACTCTGCTTATATACTCTTGCACAGGTTCCAGAACATTCCCAACGCCCTGGCGGCTCTGTGACTGATGTCATGCACGTGACTCGGCCAAGACGAATTTAGACTTCGTCGCGTAGCTAAGCAACGACCAGGCGCGGAGAATGATGTAAACAGCCCGATAGCATCATGATGTTCTCATGTCTTCTAGAACTTTCACTACAATGCTTTTTCTTTGTTTTGGCTGCTTTCGTTTCTTTCTTCTTACACTTACTTCCTGCATGACATCAGATGTGTTTAACGGACAACACAACACATTTCATGCTATTCGTTACCAGTTGTTGATCAGATTTACATTGTATCAAAAGGTTTTTGGGCGAACGGTATTTAATATTTTTTTAACGTATATGGTGAAAGTAGGACACACATTTACAATGTTTCAGAAACGCGCGTAGGAAGTCGGCCGTGCGTAAGGGACAACAACTAAGAAGACAAAGCCAGTAAAACTCCGCTGAGGAGGCTCCTTCCAGAGCAGTCTGTGCGAACCGTTCTTTACATGTATAGGCTATTCAAGGAATACACTGCAGTACAAAGACCGGCCCATACCACAGTTACATCAAAGCGTTTGCATCGACGTCTTGTCTCCCAAAGTTCTCACACGGAGGAGCAGCAGCGAGGGATCATCGTAAGCGCCTCTTGTACTCAGCGCTATGCACACTGAACATCCGAACAGCCTTCTGTACACCGAACACAACGCCGAGGTATTTAACCAATCACTAACCACTGCAGGGTCACGGACAAAATAGTGGGAAACGGAAGCAAGGGAGATTACTCACAAGCGCGTCCTCTTTGCTGGGCGTATCATCGGTGACGTTGGACTCGGTAGTGACGTTGGTGGGGAGGAAGGGGTGACGTCCCTTGAGGAAGGGGTTGACCCCTGGCATCCAGGGTCGCCCCCCAGGGGCAGGGAATCCCGCCACGCTGGGAACTGTGACGTCAGAGACAACCCCATTCTGTATTCGGCATACTTAATTTTTTACGGCCGGGAGTAAATTGACCAGTAGTGTGTGTGTGTGTGTGTGTGTGTGTGTGTGTGTGTGTGTGTGTGTGTGTGTGTGTGTGTGTGTGTGTGTGTGCATTTATCGGATATGGTGATGCTTAGGATGCATTTGCTATGCAAGGGTGAACATTGAAAAAGCAATTTAGAGTCAATGCATAATGGAACTTACATGTATAGTTCAGTCAGCATCACGAAGGAGGGAAATCCCGTCGGTCCTAAAACTTTTACGACAGAGGCAGTCAGTAAAAGCTTGACGGGTTTTTAGTTAATGCCTTTGTCTTTTTGTTAATGTGTTGTTTATTTTTGTAATGTCTGTTTCACTGACTGAACTGCCAATATGACCCGTTGGACTGCCTAATTGATATTTTGAACTGACTATTAAATGTGTACCTGATCTTTTGAGCCCCCTGCCAGACTTACTGAACTGCCAACCAAACCTGTTCAACTAATTGCCGAACTGAGCTGCCTATGTGACTTTTTCAGCTGCTTGCCTGACTTTTTCCCTGATATTTTTCGACTGCTTAATCGACCTTTTGCAGAGTCCGTCTGACCTCTTAAACGGCATATAAGAACTGTTTATATACCTACATGATACACAGGACAGATTACCTGTCTGTTCAAGTGTCCACCGGACTTTTTTCATCTGCATACCTGACCTTTTGGAATGAATATTTGAACGTGTTCAATGGCCTACCGGACTTGTTCAACTGTGTAAGCGACTCTTTCAACTGCCTATCCGACTTACTAGCTGGCTTTTTCCAACTAATCTCGTGACTTGTCTACTTGCCTTCCTGACTCAAAGAACAACCCATCTGACCCTTCAAACTGCTCACGTGACTGACTGAACTGCTTACGCAACCTGGTAAACTACCTGACTTGTTGAGCAGCATTTCTGGCAAGTTCAGCAGCCTATTTGACTTGTTGAGCAGCCTACGTGACTACTTGGGCAGCCTACCTGAGAAGTTGAGCAGCCTACCTGACTAGTTGGGCAGCCTACCTGACTAGTTGAGCTGCCTACCTGACTTGCTAAGCTGCCTACCTGACTACTTGGGCAGCCTACCTGACAAATTGAGCAGCCTACCTGACTAGTTGGGCAGCCTATCTGACTAGTTGAGCAGCCTACCTGACTACTTGGGCAGCCTACCTGACAAGTTGAGCAGCCTACCTGACTAGTTGGGCAGCCTACCTGACTAGTTGGGCAGCCTACCTGACTAGTTGGGCAGCCTACCTGACTACTTGGGCAGCCTACCTGACTAGTTGGGCAGCCTACCTGACTACTTGGGCAGCCTACCTGACAAGTTGAGCAGCCTACCTGACTAGTTGGGCAGCCTACCTGACTAGTTGAGCAGCCTACCTGACTAGTTGAGCAGCCTACCTGACTACTTGGGCAGCCTACCTGACAAGTTGAGCAGCCTACCTGACTAGTTGGGCAGCCTATCTGACTAGTTGAGCAGCCTACCTGACTACTTGGGCAGCCTACCTGACTAGTTGGGCAGCCTACCTGACAAGTTGAGCAGCCTACCTGACTAGTTGGGCAGCCTATCTGACTAGTTGTGCAGCCTACCTGACTAGTTGAGCAGCCTACCTGACTACTTGGGCAGCCTACCTGACTAGTTGGGCAGCCTACCTGACAAGTTGGGCAGCCTACCTGACTAGTTGAGCAGCCTACCTGACTAGTTGGGCAGCCTACCTGACTACTTGGGCAGCCTACCTGACTAGTTGGGCAGCCTACCTGACTAGTTGGGCAGCCTACCTGACTAGTTGGGCAGCCTAACTGACTACTTGGGCAGCCTATCTGACTAGTTGAGCAACCTACCTGACTACTTGGGCAGTCTACCTGACTAGTTGGGCAGCCTATCTGACTAGTTGAGCAGCCTACCTGACTAGTTGGGCAGCCTACCTGACTAGTTGGGCAGCCTACCTGACTAGTTGAGCAGCCTACCTGACTAGTTGGGCAGCCTATCTGACTAGTTGAGCAGCCTACCTGACTACTTGGGCAGCCTACCTGACTAGTTGGGCAGCCTATCTGACTAGTTGAGCAGCCTACCTGACTAGTTGGGCAGCCTATCTGACTAGTTGAGCAGCCTACCTGACTAGTTGGGCAGCCTATCTGACTAGTTGAGCAACCTACCTGACTACTTGGGCAGCCTACCTGACTACTTGGGCAGCCTACGAGAGAAGTGGTGCAGCCTACCTGACTACTTGGGCAGCCTATCTGAGAAGTTAAGCAGCCTACCTGACTAGTTGGGCAGCCTACCTGACTACTTGGGCAGCCTACCTGAGAAGTTGAGCAGCCTACCTGACTACTTGGGCAGCCTACCTGAGAAGTTGAGCAGCCTACCTGACTACTTGGGCAGCCCACCTGACTAGTTGAGCAGCCTACCTGACTAGTTGGGCAGCCTACCTAAGACGTTGAGCAGCCTACCTGACAAGTTCAGCAGCCTATTTGACTTGTTGAGCAGCCTACCTGACTACTTGGGCAGCCTATCTGACTAGTTGGGCAGCCTATCTGACTACATGGGCAGCCTACCTGAGAAGTTATGCAGCCTACCTGAGAAGTTGGGCAGCCTACTTGACTAGTTGGGCAGCCTACCTGACAAGTTGAGCAGCCTACCTGACTAGTTGGGCAGCCTACCTGACTAGTTGAGCAACCTACCTGACTAGTTGGGCAGCCTACCTGAGAAGTTGGGCAGCCTCCCTGACTACTTGGGCAGCCTACCTGAGAAGTTGGGCAGCCTACCTGACTACGTGGACAGCCTACCTGAGAAGTTAAGCAGCCTACCTGAAAAGTTGAGCAGCCTACCTGAGAAGTTGAGCAGCCTACTTGACTACTTGGGCAGCCTACCTGAAAAGTTGAGCAGCCTACCTGAGAAGTTGTGCAGCCTATCTGACTACTTGGGCAGCCTATGTGACTACTTGGGCAGCCTATCTGAGAAGTTAAGCAGCCTACCTGACTAGTTGTGCAGCCTACCTGACTACTTGGGCAGCCTACCTGACTAGCTGAGCAGCCTACCTGACTTGTTGCGCTGCACCGTGATGCTTCTGGAGTCCATGCCAAACGTGTTATTCACCACCAGGGTGTAGTTGCCCTCGATGACCATGATCATGAGCAGCGTTCCTTCCCAGTAGTTCCTGCTTCCCAGCCCCGGGGACAGGCAGTGCTCGAACAGCTGCGCGCAGAGCAGGAGAGGCAAGAGTGAATGCGGTGGAACTATGGTGGTGAGTGCTGTGGAGGCTCTTGCGTGTGTGTGTGTGTGTGTGTGTGTGTGTGTGTGTGTGTGTGTGTGTGTGTGCGTGTGTGTGTGTGCGTATGCGTG
>JAWQFJ010026657.1:75000-77500 GCA_034096865.1 Theodoxus fluviatilis | reverse complement strand
AAGAATCCTAGTAAGCTATAAGTCACTCATGCTGACATAACATGCGCTTGCCTCGAAATTTTTAAAGAAAATGTCTCGTGAACTTGACGGTCGATGTTTCTTCTTTGCAAGGGAATGAAACCTTTTGTTTCAAAGTCAGTAAGTAATAAAGGAAGGGGTGGGATATATCAATATAGCCTACCTTTCCCTGTCAGTCACTCTCATTTCATGTCCCAGTTCAAAACCTCCCTCAAGACACACCTGTTCCGGTCAGTCTTTCCTGACAAGCAGTGAAGTGCTTCACAAGGCGCCTCTTTTATGTTTCGTGTTTTGTTTATTGCCCGCTATTCAATTAATTGTATTGTATTTAATTTTTCTTTTATTTCAACTGTACAGTGTGCGAGTGTTGGAATGCTTTGTATGAGTGTGGACTTTTTCATTGTAAACGCCATGAGCTTGCCTATTAGGGAAGGTATGTGCGTACAAATAGTCTGTATCATTAATATTATTATTATTATTATTATTATTATTATTATTATTATTATTATTATTATTATTATTATTATTATTATTATTATTATTATTATTATTATTATTATTCTGTGAATGATATTCAACCGAAAGAATGTCAGTATAATACACGTAATTTATTTCAGGAGACAGCAATCAGATGTCCGGTTAAAGTTTTCTCTGCGAAAATCCGATTCACTCCATTTTCTGTGACCTGCATATAATTCAGTGCAATTGATATGGCTTGATGTTGATAGCATGTCCGAGTGGAAACCACGACAAAGTCTTTCCTTAAACTGTGCTTACACGTAGGTACACATGTAGGTACACATGTAGGTACACATGTAGGTACACATGTAGGTACACATGTAGGTACACATGTAGGTACACATGCAGCTGCAGAGAGAGGGGACAACATGAAGGGACTACTAACCAGGCCACTGTCAGAAGAGAAACGAAGGCCACAGCAACACACGTTGACTAACTGACAACTTTGAATTTGATAAATTCCATGAGCTTACTCAGCAACACCTTTTGTTCTGTTGTAGTTTGTGTCGTTGAGTACTTACCACAGTTAGGAATAATGATGTCCACGAGGCGAGTTTTATTGTCTCTACACATCAGCTGCGATGCACTGAGAAAGGGCGCTAACTTTTCGCGCAGTCGCAGCTGTAGCCATTTCAGGTCACAGTCACACATGAATGGGTTTTGGGTCAGCTCACTGTGGAAAAATATATTGTGGAACTGCACTGATCCATACCAGATATAAACAATTAGAATCGTCATGAAACATAGGTAAATCTTTATTTTTAAATAACTTTATTTAGTCACAAGAATGCAAATATAGAAGCAAACAATAATGTAACCACAGGCGAGCTCTCACACACACACACGCGCGCCTGCGCGCGCTCGCGCACACACACACACACGCGCGCGCGCGCACACACACAGGGAGAGAGAGAGAGAGCGAGAGAGAGAGAGAAAGAGAGAGAGAGAGAGAAAAAGAGAGAGAGAGTGAGAGAGAGAACAAGTAAAGAGGCGAAGGAGGTGATGGAGATTGTGGGATATAAAGCGAATATTACATTGTTTATGCTGTTAGTTTTGTTTATTTTTTTGCAAAGGATGTTCGCTCTCAGATGAATATATGAAATAAATGTTTCTGACTCACTTTTCCTACATGGTATTTTAGTTCTTGAAATTCCGTGATCTTTCTTAAATTTCCATGTACGAAATGCATGTCCTAATTGAGAGAAATAGGTAATTTATGAATGTGCAGTCTTCTAGAAGCCGCACTTTTTTAGACATGTAAATCGGGTGTGCCGAAGATTTACTGTGAAGAGAGCAAATATATTGATTGTTTTTTCTTTTAGATAAAGGTGCACAGTACTCAATATTTTGGACAAAGATTTTGGAAGGACTTCCAAAATGGTGTCTCGTTGATCAACTCGTTTATCGCGAAAATGAAGAAAAGGGTATTTCGAGTGTAATATTAATAATGTCGACTCTGTATTGTTTGAGTATGATCTTATGTAAACCATTGACAAGGAGAGGGGAAAAGCCCAATGAACTATGTGATGTTTGCAAGCTGTCGAATGCCCCCAATAACAAGCTAGGAAGGAAGACGGCTCTTTTCAAAACCAGATCGTGCTCATTGTGCATTGTTTTATCTGTAACAGTTCAGATGGAATATACTTAAAATTTTCGAAAGTGTACTCACAGTTCCTTCAAGGGTAGATGCTCCACAACTTTTCTCGATAAGGATTCCAGTTTATTTCTGGTGAGGTTTCTAGAAGAGAAGAAAACGCATATTATAAAGTCATACGTCTAACGCATCAACCACATCATCTGTGCAGCATCGAATTTTAGTTGAAAACCTTCGACTCAACAAAAAAATTACAATAGAAATACATTGTAAAGTGTGATCACAGTGAAGTGATAATGGAGTGATGATGAAGTAATGAAGTAATGGTGAGTGAGTGAGTGAGTGAGTGAGTGAGTGAGTGAGTGAGTG
>JAWQFJ010026657.1:65000-67500 GCA_034096865.1 Theodoxus fluviatilis | reverse complement strand
TGCAAATCTCTTTTCCTCATTTTTCACCTCATGACAGTCTTAATTGGCATGGCCAGCAAGAACTCCTCAGCCAATTTTCCACCGATTTCTTCAGAAGTCTACTTCACAATTATCCGTTCGAAAGTCTGTTATAAGTTTTTCTTTCAATTGTTTCCACATCTACTTGCGTGTTCTTCCATCAGTCGTCTAGCCATTGCACCATTCCCCACAGACATTTGGCACGAACCTTTTCCTGACGGTTTGCAGCCGCCAGATCCTCCTCCTATGTTCTTCAAAGTCTTCTACAAACAGCCACGTAACACGCCGCAAATTAACATTGGCTCCTGGAAGCCCAAGACAAGAAATGCTAGCTGTCTCATGCTTTGAAGTCAAGAGCTTAAAGGAGTCGGAATGACACCATTGGAGGCATCTTGGAAAAATATCACCCAAACACGGGCCACACATACGTGTAGATAACTTGACTGCAGTCTTTGCTTTGTTGGCACCCTTGAAATAAGGTCGAGTGGCAGTGGGTCGCACGGCAGTGGAGCACGACATTGGCAGAGGGCGGTGCTTCGCAAGAAAGGACTGGCCCCCCTTTTCAAGACCTGTGCCACGATGTTGAACACTCATGATTTACGGTTTCTTGGAGACTAGGAAATGCTGTGTTCAGAGAGCAGGGATTCCAGAACCTTCCACATTCTTTCTTCTGACCCAGAAGCAAAACCCCGAGAAAGGAGTCTTGACACGTGTGACCGTCCACGACAAAAGAAGGATTGAAAGACATTTAGGATACGTGTATGTATTGTACCGCCATAAAGGTCTTTAAATTTTCCTCACGATGATATCAAGCACACCACTGTATGGCTTTTCATCATGGAGTTATGGGATGTCAAATATGACCGGGGGATACAAGCTCAGTTTTTCTAAATCGAGAATGGGAGAAAGAGGGGGCATGGCCATAAAGCTGTTGTTTGGCTGCAAGTTAGTTGCGCAAAGAAATCCCTTTTCACGTCACTTAGAGTCCGAATATGGACCCAATAAAAAATGCACTTCGAGAGAGCAGTAATCAGCAACGACCAACTTCCACCCCACTTTGATTTATACCAGCAAACACCAGCAAGAGCCATACAGCAAGAGCCATACAGCAAGAGCCATACAGCAAGAGCCATACAGCAAGGGCCATACAGCAAGAGCCATACAGCAAGAGCCATACAGCAAGAGCCATACAGCAAGGGCCATACAGCAAGAGCCATACAGCAAGAGCCATACAGCAAGAGCCATACAGCAAGAGCCATACAGCAAGAGCCACACAGCAAGAGCCATACAGCAAGAGCCATACAGCAAGGGCCATACAGCAAGAGCCATACAGCAAGAGCCATACAGCAAGAGCCATACAGCAAGAGCCATACAGCAAGAGCCATACAGCAAGGGCCATACAGCAAGAGCCATACAGCAAGAGCCATACAGCAAGAGCCATACAGGAAGAGCCATACAGCAAGAGCCATACAGCAAGAGCCATACAGCAAGAGCCATACAGCAAGTGCCATACAGCAAGAGCCATACAGCAAGAGCCATACAGCAAGTGCCATACAGCAAGAGCCATACAGCAAGAGCCATACAGCAAGAGCCATACAGCAAGAGCCATACAGCAAGAGCCATACAGCAAGTGCCATACAGCAAGAGCCATACAGCAAGAGCCATACAGCAAGAGCCATACAGCAAGAGCCATACAGCAAGAGCCATACAGCACTCGTTTCGTGATAAAAGGCAGTATGTTATTCTAACGTGTTTAATCTTCCCTTGACTGGGTGCGAGCAAACTTGGAGTTGGGGTGATCCCAAAAATGTAATGTGACGCAGACATTCACTGCAGACTCCCGCTTCCTGCACGATTCATCGCCAGGCATGTGCGAAAGTTCTATTAAGTAAACAGTGTTTGGGGTGTAAAACTGCTTAAACCGGTGAGTGGTTGACATGTTGAGCGAAAATCTCCCTAATACCTACATCTTTACCGTGGCACGGTCGGAAGCCGGAGATATGACATCATTTTCACGCTGTTTTCATCATCATTCGTCAGTTTCCTCTCGTGGATGAAATCTGCGCACAAACAACGCTGCTGTTGAGATCGACCCACGCAAAGCGTATTTACTCCAGTCCGGCTGTGCACAGCACATTCCTAATGTCAGCCGGTGTTTTCTTTTGGTGACAAGCGGTCGATTGCAAGCTGTCGCCTGGAATTTGGGCGGAAATTCTCGTTTGGTTGCTTTGGATTGTAGGTCAACAACAATATTACAGTCAATAAACACTGGAAAACATGTTTTTAATCTGGTGCTGCAAACACTGACAGATTGACCGTTGGAAGTGTCTGAATTCCTCCTATCTTGGATTCGCGTGCTGCCACCGTCGTCTTTATGGTGTCTTTAAATCTATGATGAAAGAGTACACTTGATACACTTGTTGAATGTGCTAATTTTGGGGCTTGTTGTTTTTTAAGTGTCAGACTCAACCGGAGCTTGCAT
>JAWQFJ010026657.1:55000-57500 GCA_034096865.1 Theodoxus fluviatilis | reverse complement strand
ATATTCCTCTGTGTGTGAAAGCAAAGCACCCGCCTTTCCTTTCATTTAGTACTTCCGTCTAGGAGCCTATGTTTCCTTTTCAGAACTTCTCGAGGCACAAAAATCCCAAACCACTTTAACCGACCACATTCCCTGAGGCAATCGTTTATGTTCGCTTAGGATCCATTTCCAGCGGGCACTTGCTCGCAGAGAGACCCATGTAGCCAGGGGGCCAAGTTTAATAGAGTTTTATCGTGTTGGGTCTATTTCTCCTCCAATGGCGGTTAGATGGCATGGATCATTTCTAGGAGAGCTTGCCACGACACGCCCAGCCTCCTGCATGGCCCTGCTCGGCAGGGCAACGGCTCGGCGTAGCTCTTCGGAGCCGCAGCCAATTCCCCTTCCATTTCCAGGAGCGATTTATGAGGCTTTCGTGGCAGCAGGCAAACTATGTCTGCCTCTGTCATTGAATGACCGCCAAGTGATGGAGCTAGTCTGTATTCATTACTGTGGCGCGGAGGCGGTCATCTCGCCGACGCCGTGTGCTGGCAGAGGGAGTCCTCAGGGATGTTCTCCGCAGAACAAAAATGATCTACAGCATGCATTACAGATTGGGTAGGAGCCAAAATAGGACAAAGCGTGTTCTTTTATTCTTACAAAGTCTACTTCCAATATTGCAAGTTCGAAAAGAGAGAACCACATTCTTTGTATCTGGGTCTATTAATTTTCTTACCGATCGATATAGGCAGAGGTGGTTGGGCTGTTCATCCTTTGACATAGTACTTTTTCATATATAAATTTCACCCGAAAACGGTCAGTTAAAGCCGTCCATCAAAATCATATGTTTTTGGTACTGGTTTGTAAAACCTACATCGGTGGTGAAGCAAGTCTGTCCTAGTTCTTTGTGTAGGATCGAGTGTGTTGTGCATGTGTATACTTCTGCATGTGTTGTGTGTGTGAGCGCATGCGCACACATGGGTGCATGTGTGTGCATGCAAGTGTGTGTGTGTGCGTGTGTGTGTGCGTGTGTGTGTGTGTGCGTTCGCGCGTGTGTGTATGTGTGTATGCATGCGTGTGTGTGTGCGTGCGTCCATGTGTGTATGTGTATGTGTGAGACACATCGGGTTGGGAAACAGACCAAAGCTCTCTCAAATCGACAGTGCATGAAGTTCTTTCTATACTTCCATCTCCAGTAGTCTCCCCTCCTGCATGAGTGTACTGTCAGCTCTTCAACCTCTACTCGCCAATTGAAACCGTCTTTTGACAGGCGGATTGAGGCGAGCAAGCTTTGGCGTTGGATTATGTGCGAGGCGCAGTGCCGTGGTTCAATTCTTGGGACATGAAAAAAACTAGATTAATAAGTTCCTATATCTTCGATTAAAACCCCCAAAACGCACACATTTCTTACCTCTCGGTCAACAAAAAACGGCAAATGTGCCTGCAAAAGAATAACCAGGAAGAAATAAGAGAAAGTGCAGTTTATAATTGTAATAATTGCGGTCTTGAGACATGTGTACATACAGTTGTTATTTTCCCTGTTTGATGATGTCCGCAAAGAGTAATCTTGATAAGAAAAATATAATGTATATGAAGCCCCTTGATTTCAGTCGTGCCCGCCAGAACAGGTAGGCCTATAGTTGCAGTTCTGTCAGACCTAAGTCGGGTGTATAAAGAGGCGGACCAAATTCTGGAAGAATCACATTTTGCTGGTGGATACAATTCGATGTGGCCCAATGCAGTGATCATAATTTCAATGTGTCTCTCGAGGGAGAGATTAGAAATCACGAAGATTTCGATTGGTGCCAGCAAAGACCAGGATTCTCATTTCCCGAACGAATGGGATTCCCTACATTGACAACAGATTTGTCAAGATTCACTAGCTTTCCAGTCTATCACATTTAACTTGTAAATGTGTATAGGCTAATTTCTCATTCTCATGAGAACATTTGGTTTTAATTCCGTGAATTTCTTGACACGAAGGCACAAGACAGGCAAACGATTTTATCATGTTTATATCACTTGTATTTGATATTTTTAAAAACATTTTTTCATCAACTCTCGCGGTAGCAACACCCAGCTCCACCACAACTGTCACTCCCAAGGTGTGGATTGTGTTTGGATAGACTGCACTGTAATCTGACAGTATTCGATAAAACGAGAGAGAGAGAGAGTGAGAGAGAGAGACACAGAGACACAGAGAGAGGCACATAGAGAGGCACAGAGAGAGACACAGAGAGAGGCAGAGAGAGAGACACAAAGAGAGGCACAGAGAGAGGCACAGAGAGAGGCACAGAGAGAGACACAGAGAGAGACACAGAGAGAGACACAGAGAGAGACACAGAGAGAGACACAGAGAGAGGCACAGAGAGAGACACAGAGAGAGACACAGAGAGAGACACAGAGAGACACAGAGAGAGGCACAGAGAGAGGCACAGAGAGAGACACAGAGAGAGGCACAGAGAGAGACACAGAGAGAGACACAGAGAGAGGCACAGAGAGGCACAGAGAGAGACACAGAGAG
>JAWQFJ010026657.1:30000-50000 GCA_034096865.1 Theodoxus fluviatilis | reverse complement strand
GCTATCTGGGCATGGAGTCTGTGTGCAAGAAACTCCTGCATGAAGTATTGCGTTTCCAGATGCATGTTTTTCCACTGGGGTTAGCTTGCACGTGAATTTCATCTTAGTCTTTCTATACAATGTTGTATTTTTCTTATGTTAGTCCTCTGTCTGGACCGTTGACCGAGTTTTTTCGGTGTGGACCGTCGTGGTTTTTGGCGAGCTGACGCACTCATGCGCGGTGTTTCGTGACGGGAGGTCGCGAGTGGGCTGCATTTTGTTAGCACCTGATGTAACCGTCGGGGTTTTCTTTTAGGCCACTCTATCTACTCCGAATCCGAAGGGGTAAGTGTACATAGCTCTCTATTTTCGAACGCGGTTTTTCTTTCGTGTTTCGTTGTTTAATGTTGTATTATTTGCGTTAAGAGACTGCAAGCGGTTTTACTATTGTGTGTTCCAGATTCGATTGCAAGTTCCTTCCATTTGAAGTTTCAAGTTTGTGTTTCCAAATCCTGTGCTACGTGATGTCGCCTGCTAACGTAGCAGGAAACCATTGTTTCATCGTGGGTGTTTCTGTGTTTTCTGTGAAAGCATTTTAGGGGGTAGGGACACCGACACTCTGAACTTATATCGTTGTGACGCAGTGAACCCCTAGTGACTTTCAGCGGCCTTGGTGCGGTGCCGTCCAGTGAGTCGAGTAGGTGAACTGTTCCTTGCATGACTTGATTTCGTATGTTTGATGGATGTGCAGTTTAAATCTTTGTGCATGTCTTGTTTAGGGGCAGTTACATGATTTAGCTGTGGTTGTGTAGAAGTGAGTGTGAGGTTGCTGTTTTTTGTTATTAAAATGTATGTTCCTGTTATTGTTACCTTGTGTTGTCCTTCGTTAGTTGGCGAGTGGGCAGGTAAGTTCCTCTAAACAATCATCTGTCCGATGATATTACCACATAAGCAGTATATACACCCGGCCGTGACAACGCACGCATTCATATACACACAAACGCCCACGTCCATGCGCATACACACGCATACACACGCATACACATGCAATCTTTTCCTCCGGAACACGCGTGCTTCTTCCAGCTCTCTTCTTAACTGCAATGTTAGTGGTCCCATTGTCTGCGAGTTGAATTTTGTTTATATGCTTCAATAAACATATGGTGTTTAAGTGGTCATCTGTCCCTCTCGATCTTGAGGAGGGAGTGATAACATTCAGTTGTTCCAGAGTGCAGGGGGGTTGGAGCATGCGCAGAGCCAATTCTGCACCTGGAAATTTCCAGACTCTAGGGGGTAAAGGGGCGGTCACAGGACGCCTGGCAAGCAGCCGCCACAAAACTGGCTTTGCTCTTTGCGCACTGTTCTTTTGTGTTCTTGTCGCATGTTATTATTGAGATCGTCGCAGCCCTCATTATCTTCGCAAGTTACCTCTATCGACGTCGTGTTCACTGAGGGTGTGAGCGATGATACAGTGGCACAACTTTCATTACAATACATTCCGTCCTCCCGTTCGTTTTCCTTTAATTGCATCCTGCTACTGCCGTCACTACTGCAGTGAATTTCCCATTTATTTTTCCACTGTAGCCGCATGTCATATTCTTTTCTTCCTCCTCGTAATTTTCTTTCTTATGTCTTGAGCTCTATTTCATCGGCCGCATCTTTAATACAAGGAAAGTTCTCAAAGTACTTTTGCGCAGGAGGAGCGAAGGAACTTGTCTTGAAATTTCATGGTGCTGAATACTTCCATGTCCGGTGAATTTTCGTCTAAGATCTCTGACAAGCCAGCGAGAGAATGAGGAGGCAAGGCAAATTTGGCCCCATTTTAATCAAAAGTCACGGCACTCAACCACCATCAGGGCAAAAGCCCCTGCAGAACAATAATAATAATAATAATAGATCACTCTTATAACGCGCAATACTCCCACACAGTGAGACTCAAAGCGCCTAAAAAAAAGAAAGAAAGAAAAGAAAATAGAAATAAAAAAACACACAATAGGAATGTAAATGAAAGTAATATACATCAAGGTAAGAGAAACAAAGATGAAAAGCAGATGATATAAAACAACACAGCAACACAAACCAGACATTCAGTCAACATTCATACAGACGAAAAAAAAAACACAAAAAAAACAAACAGTTTATACAGATATGTACGATGCTAACGGTTCTCAGGAAGCAGTCAGGCCCTAGGGGCACTAAACAGAAAAAGCTTTACGGAAAAAATGGGTCTTGAGGTTAGATTTGAAGGAAGGAAGAGAAGTGATGCCACGGAGAGATGACGGCAGAGCATTCCAGACAGAAGGTGCTTGAAAGTGATAGGATCTCTGGCCCCTCATTTATCTCGAAATTCCGCCAATCAAGTTAAGAATCCATGACTAAGTTGATTCGCCGCAAGCAACTGCGCTGGGAAATCAGTTTTAAGGTACCGAAATGCACACTTCAGAATCAATCGACCAATGGAGTTTTATGGCCTATCTTCCACTGTAGGCCATGCAGGACCACTGATCACGAAACTGACTAGAGCTGTTTGGAGCAAGAGGACACTGACTCACGATTTCCCTGAACATTCGCCTTTTTCGAATCGCGTAACGAGACGCAGTGGGTCTATTCTCACCCCCAGCCCACAGGGGGTTTCTTCTCACCCCCAACCCACAGGGAGTGCAACGTTCAGAGTCGTCGACTTTAGGAACGCAGTAACGCTCGCTAGATGCAAACCAAGGCGTTGTAAATCAGGTGAAAGGGAACATCAAATCCCTTAAGTCTCAGTCCGAGCGCAGCTCAACCACGTGGTTGCGATGACGCCAACACCCTTTGGCTACGCAGCTCAACTACGTGTTTGCGGTCGCCGTAATGAAATTTTCCTATCATCGTGGCTGTTTCAAGGGAAGTAAATCGTACAGCACTTTATTCTGTAACCAGTCTGTGTTCGCTGGAGTTACCTTTTCTTTAGTATAGTCCCCGTGAGAAAGCTACATTTAAGGGGAGTTCAGAAGGCGCAGTGCTTCAAAGCGCTTACTCAGCGCTGCATGTGATTCACTCCTGAACGGCCAATTTGGGGCGTGCTTCACTCAGCGCTGAGCAGCGCTGTGAATCACCAATCCGACGTGCAGCAGGATGATTTTGCATCATTTCAAAATGGCGTCTTCAATCCCGCACTGGCCGTCGACGCGTAAAATAACCCTCAGAAACATCATTTTGGGACTGGAACGGGCTTTATTTGCCCCAAGCGCCCTGTATGCGCGAGTAATGGCAAGTAAGGATGACACCGTAGTGGACTTTATTCATGCAGAATGCATGAACGTGCATAAACGATGTCTGTGGCGAAGAAAACACTTTCTTTGCGTCTATCAACACAACATGGGGCGCAGAAGATTTACCTCCCCTTTAACAAGTGAAGCGCTGCACAAAATCTGGGGCGTTCAGGAGTGGCATGAAGCGCTCAATTGCCAACATGAAGCGCTCAATCAGCGCTGAGTACTTCTGAACAAGCCTTTAGTAGTATCTACGCTCACCCACCGTCGTGTTTCCGCGCTTTGACATGGCGTCGCGTTGTCGAAGGAGATTGAGCGGTGATGAAAATGACGAAGTATTAGAAGTGTGGATGGAAGAAGGGTCTGATACTGAAGATCTAGGTGGATATTGGACTTCTGAAGAAGATCTTTATGATTCTAATGCGGAAATAGTCCCAGTCAACGAGAATGAAGCGGTGGCTGCAGCGAAGACGAAACGAATTGACTTCGGATGTCACTTCGTGGCTGACACTAAGTGACAGCGAAGACGCCGTCGCCGTCAGAGAGAGAGGAAGAGATAGAATCGGTGTTTATAGCAGAAACAGACATCGATTCGGATGCAGAGGATGCCGAAAACCTTCTCTACTCCTCCAATGAACTGTACCACACAAAAGATGACTATGCCAAGTAGGGCGCCTTCTTTCTCTCAGAAGGCCATTCTGAGATTTTTTTCTATTCAGACAGAGACAGATTGCAGTGAGTAAGTGTATATTTTCTGATTTCACCTCTCTGACTTGCCCCAAAAAATCATTTTCAAGCATTTTTTTTATCCTGTAGTCAATCATTCATCAATATAGTTTGATGTGGAAATACTGATGTCAGAACTGTTGTGCAAAATCTATCTCTTGACTATTAGTACAATACATTTGGTGTAAAAAAAAAGACAATAAAAATTGCATGTACCTGGTGTTTAAAAATAATTTCCCCCAATTTTCTTACTGCATATTGTAACTATCCAGCACTTCAGCTAGAAAGTGCAAATGATTTTCTTTCTTGTGGTATCAACCACTAAACAGTTATTCAAAATTTGGATTTTGAGTGATTTTTTGAAAACTTAAAAAAACACTGCGTACAGAGGTAAATTCCTAATGGTATCCCTGCGTAAGCAATGAGGAAACCGGGCGGAAGCCCTGGGAAAGTGACGTGTGAGTGGTTGCTATTTTCCCCTTGTTGAGTGCAATGTATTAATTTCTTTATCACAAAGAAAGTAGTTTTCATATTGCAACTTTCCATAAATGTATGAATGCTTAATCTTCACACGTTTGCCCCTAGGTCATCAGGCTACTCACTTCATCATTCTAACACCATCTCAACAGAGAAAACAGCTAGGCTGTTGATAAACATGCCAAGGTTATCTTTAACAATTTTCTAGCCCAGCCCTCGCTTGTTACCGGTTTTCCTCGTGGGTAGGCAGTAGGAATGTGGAGAACCACCTTGCTCAAGGATACAATTCTAGGATCCTCGCAGCTTCGAACGCCGCACCCACTAGCTAAGAGCGGCTGCAGGCCTGCGTTGCACAGACGCGAGAGAGCTAGGATCAAGCGAGGAATAGGCCGCGTCATCATGTGTCGTCAACATTTGATAGTGACTGGTCAAGCGCACGAACCACTCGGCCTCAGAGACCCATTGATAACAGTCAAAATTGTGTCCACCTTCTTTGCAGAGCATTATACATGGACTTTTCGACAAATACTGACTGGAAAAGTGTACGTTACAGACTGCAACATTCGTACAAAAGCGCAGCCTGTTGACATCTTAGATTGTAATAACTGCTTCAGTTCTGGTCTCCAAGGTCACTTCATGCAATTTTACTTCTCAGGAACTTACCCAGTTTTCCCCCTTGACCCAACAGGCCAGAGGAAAACAAAGAACTGGACAGAATAAAACTAGACAGAGCCAGTCAGGAGTCGCCACGGCGATCACTACTTTCCTCTTTGAACTCGATGAATATTTATCAGGCACAGTTTGCATCATTTGATGATCATTCGTAAACACTGTGCGGACACGCTATATTCTTTGCTCAGGTATTCATAACTTTGGAAGAACCCATTGTTTTGGTCAGGGTTGAGGCCTGAGCGATGCTATAACTTGAATCTACGAGTCGTTCTGCTGTGACTGAAACGCAAACTTTAGCAGTAGTAGACACCTCAACCTTGCTAGAAATGTTATGTAATCACCATGGATGTGTTTTTATTCATTCTGTTTTTCTTTTTACTGAAGACAGTTACTGCCATAGAGTCGAACCAAATGCCTCTGTCTAGTGAGACGGGTGATTTTTGCCTCAAACGAAAGTGTTGGTTGTCGAACTTGGCAAGAATCCTGGTGGTTCCTCTTTCGAAGAGGTATCCTAGTCAAACTTTTCCCCGCCTGTCGAGTATCTAAAAAGTCCGGTTCCTCTTTGAGGAGACAGACACTGCACGATGGGCATGCGGCAACCGTTGCTCTTTGCAGATGCTTGTGACATAGTTGCACTGGGTGAGAGGACGGAAACTGCAGTCCCCCAGGAGTGGAGCTAGGCACGACTTTCTGGGGTCATTGGGGAGAAATTCAGGAAGTACACATTCTTGTCTGCTATTTGCTATTGACGAGTGCTCCCATTGCACCATTTCTTCCCCTGGGGATTGTCCACTGAGGGTCCCAGCGCATTCTGTCCCATCAGATTTAATCTTACGGATTTTCTTGTCGGTTTTATTGAGCTGCTGATCCGTCATTCAGATAGGAAGAGTCTTCAGGAATGGCCGCGGCAAGAAGCTTTGTGAAAGCTGGAAATGTCCTTCGATACGATCCATGCATTCATGATGTAATCAAGACTTGGTTCCATTAAATGAACGAGCTCTTTGGAGGCAGATGATAAAAAAGAAAAGTCTCTACGAGAACGCTATGTTGGACTTTGCTTCCTCTTTGAGGTTACGCACATTGCGTGACTCAGATGCAGAAAATTCATGATCCTCCTCTTCTCCAAGATAGCTCGAACTGCTCGTGTTCCAAACTGAACGATGAATACATCCGTGTGGATGTGTTCCTCCCAGAAAGCAATAACATTTTCCAGTATGCAATTCAACAATAGTGCGGTATCCACGGGTTTTCGGACGCAAATGGGCGGCAAACTTTGACCTATAACCCTGCTGTTCACTTCGACTTTGGTTTCTCACCGGCTTTTTCAGAGGTCAAACGGTTCACGTTGAGATTGCGCAGTTATCAGAGGTCTAACAAATGCATTGGCGCGATTTAAAAATTTCCCAAATACACTAAATCGGTCTTTTCCCAATTCAGGCTCGAGCAGTTCATGGGAATTTTTGTTCAAACGTAAAACTGAAGGTTTGAGACTAGAGCTGTTTATATTACGCACAGTGGTATCTTTCGGGTGGTGAGTTCGTGATATGAATTATTGCTTCAGCAGCGAAAATGTGTTTTTTGAAGCAAAAACAGTGTATCTTTTGTGCGCATCTGCAACCGGTGTGGATTGAGCGGTGACCTGGCTATTACTCAAGCTAGACTGAACGTCTAGGCGCCTTTACGCACGCCTCACGACAGAAAAGCTGCCAGCAGAATAAGACCTTTTGCATTATTCATGGGTGAGGAATCTGGCGCAAATTCGAACTCTTGTCCTTTCTCTAACGGAATGATTTCATACAGACCGCGGGCGCCATGCGATTTAATCAATATTCTGGATCGGGGTTTCAGAAGGTAATCAGCCGTTCTGTTCGAAAAGAACATCTTCTTGTGCCGAGAAAGTCACCAAGGACGCTCATCCGTATTCTCGGCAGAACGTAGGGGCCTCGAAGTGGGATTGTTGAAAGGCTCTCTCGAAGTTCAAGGGGGAACGTCGTAGGAATGGCGAAATCAGCATGGTGAAAATGGGAAGCCAACTTGAACATGGCCCTGGTGGTACGAAAGCCACGTAACCCTTGCACCGGAAGTTCACTTCAAGAGTGTCTCACCCCATGCTTTCACTTCACACGACATGCCCCCCTCCCCTCCCCCACCTCGCTACACGCTCTGTCCAGACTGTCTTTTCTGATTTATGTTGTATTTTTGTCTTGGAGCTTTCCACTCTCTCTCTCTCTCTCTCTCTCTCTCTCTCTCTCTCTCTCTCTCTCTCTCTCTCTGTGCGTGTGTCTGTCCGTCCCTCTCTGTGTCTGTCTCTCTGTCTTTTTGTCTCTTTCTCTCTCTCTCTCTCTCTCTCTCTCAATTGTATGAGCCGATAGAAAAGTCAAACAAAGTCAACTTATCAGACTTTCTCCACAAAAATTGCTCTTTTTTTAATGTCCGGTGAATCTCTACAACGTCGGACTTAATTTTCTTGTGCGTGAATTGTTAAAACCTATTTGTCCACTTCTTCACCCTCGTCCGCGCCATGCAAAGCGTTGCCGCTTTTAGAAAGATTCAGGGGAAACTTTTTTGGTTACGTCTTTGTGGTAAAGCCCTCGACATGCTCGGGACACGAGGCAATTCATCAACGTTTCGGAGGTCATTTTGAAAGACAGCTATGCGGGCGAAGTTTCCTTCGCGTCATCTGTGCACTGGTCTAAAACGTGTAAAGGTTCCTAGTGTGCAATATCTATTCAGTTAGGTCCAAGACGTCCCATGTAGCACTGTCAACGACAAATAAAGAAGTGTAGCACAAGCTAAAGGGAATGAAGACACGTAACACTGGCAACAGCGAATGGAGGCATGTAACACTGGCAAACAGCGAATGGAGGCATGTAACACTGCCAAGCACCGAATGAAGACATGTAAAACTGGCAAGCAACGAATGAAGACATGTAACACTGGCAAACAGCGAATGAAGACATATAACACTGCTGGCAAACAGTGAAAGGAGGCATGTAACATGGCAAATAGTGAATGGACGCGTGTAACACTAGCAAACTGTGAACGGAGGTATGTAACACTGGCTACAGCGAATGAAGACATGTAACACTGGCAAACAGCGAATGGAGGCATGTAACACTGGCTACAGCGAATGGAGGCATGTAACACTGGCAAACAGCGAATGGAGGCATGTAACACTGGCAAACAGCGAATGGAGGCATGTAACACTGGCTACAGCGAATGGAGGCATGTAACACTGGCAAACAGCGAATGAAGACATGTAACACTGGCAAACAGCGAATGGAGGCATGTACCACTGGCAAACAGCGAATAAAGACATGTAACACTGGCAAACAGCGAATGAAGGCATGTAACACTGGCAAACAGCATGTAACATGGCAAATAGTGAACGGACGCGTGTAACACTAGCAAACTGTGAACGGAAGTATGTAACACTAGCTACAGCGAATGAAGACACGTAACACTGGCAAACAGCGAATGGAGGCATGTAACACTGGCTACAGCGAATGGAGGCATGTAACACTGGCAAACAGCGAATGAAGACATGTAACACTGGCAAACAGCGAATGGAGGCATGTACCACTGGCAAACAGCGAATAAAGACATGTAACACTGGCAAACAGCGAATGAAGGCATGTAACACTGGCAAACAGCATGTAACATGGCAAATAGTGAACGGACGCGTGTAACACTAGCAAACTGTGAACGGAAGTATGTAACACTAGCTACAGCGAATGAAGACATGTAACACTGGCAAACAGCGAATGGAGGCATGTAACACTGGCTACAGCGAATGGAGGCATGTAACACTGGCAAACAGCGAATGGAGGCATGTAACACTGGCAAACAGCGAATGGAGGCATGTAACACTGGCTACAGCGAATGGAGGCATGTACCACTGGCAAACAGCGAATGGAGGCATGTAACACTGGCAAACAGCGAATGGAGGCATGTAACACTGGCAAAAAGCGAATGGAGGCATGTAACACTGGCTACAGCGAATGGAGGCATGTACCACTGGCAAACAGCGAATGGAGGCATGTAACACTGGCAAACAGCGAATGGAGGCATGTAACACTGGCAAACAGCGAATGGAGGCATGTAACACTGGCTACAGCGAATGGAGGCATGTACCACTGGCAAACAGCGAATGGAGGCATGTAACACTGGCAAACAGCGAATGAAGACATGTAACACTGGCAAACAGCAAATGAAGACATGTAACACACTGGCAAACAGCGAATGAAGACATGTAACACTGGCAAACAGCGAATGAAGACATGTAACACTGGCAAACAGCGAATGAAGACATGTAACACTGGCAAACAGTGAAAGGAGGCATGTAACACCGGCAACAACGAATGAAGACATGTAACACCGGCAATAGCAAATGAAGACATGTAACACTGGCAAAAAGCGAGTGGAGGCGTGCTTAGTTGCCTTGTCAGATTTGAGGATTACACCGCGGGTTTTCTGGATTTTGAGAATGGAATTTGCTGACTTAGTCTGGCGTGCAGTGAACGCAACCGTGCGTCCGCGCTAGACTGTCATTTAGGGGCTGAGGAAATCCCTAGGGTAGGTAAGAGTACGCAAACGTGTTTTTGCCCCCACCTAGTCTAAGTGAGCCTTTGCACTTGCCACTGCTTCTACAATCATCTATGACAACTTCATACATGTCACTTTAACGAATGGACACCAGTGCAATCCATAACACAAATCGGAACTTCTCGCAATGTGCAGAAAAATGAGCTTAGAGTGACTTTAGGAGTCCCAGGGGGCCAGTAAGCCTGAAAATTCGCATTTCCTCCACGACAAGCCCAATTACTCGTGAAACCTGCCGCCAGCCTTTTGCCTGACTGGGCACAAAAGCGGTTCGCAGTGCACGGAGAAATAAGGTTCAATCAACAAGCAATAAAGGGACCTGTGGACTTGGACAACACTAAAAAAGGAACTGCCTTATGGCGTAGACGGAACCTTCATTTGCTTGTTTTTCAAGATTTCCACTAGACTTTGGGATGACGTCACTCAGTCTGCTTTGTTGCCAGCCGTCCTCAAAAATGTGAGTTTCCATGTGATCATGTGATCACGCGTGAGAAATCAAGGCTTGAGTAGAAAACACGACAAAATGGGATATTTTAACCAGCGTAATTTTCAGTTATTTATTCATGCTTTCATAAAATGTCCACCAGCTTTGTTGGACATGCTGTCACAAAATGTCCACAAGCTTTGTTGGACATGCTGTCACAACATGTCCACCAGCTTTGTTGGACATGCTGTCACAACATGTCCACAAGGTTTGTTGGACATGCTGTCACAAAATGTCCATCAGCTTTGTTGGACACGCTGTCACAACATGTCTACCAGTTTTGTTGGACACGCTGTTATAAAATGTCCACCAGCTTTGTTGAACATGCTGTCACAAAATGTCCACCAGCTTTGTTGGGCATGCTGTCACAAAATGTCCACCAGCTTTGTTGGACACGCTGTCACAACATGTCCACCAGCTTTGTTGGACATGCTTAAAACAACGCATTTGAGCTCTTTCATTGACGTTACGGGCTGTCAGGACTGTGGGAGGAGTGTTCAGCCCCGGGCATTATTATCAGGTGAACACAAGTTAATAAACACGTTGGATACGTTGGGGAAGCTCCTGTTAGAACTATGTTTTGTTTTGGCCCGTCATGAACGTTGAACCAACATTCACACAGTCACACAGACGGGAAGATGCAACTTAGATGTTCACCTCAGACATGTACATTAATACTCATTCACGCACAGACAGGATTAAAATACAGGGTAGCGACACAGGGTAGCAACCGAGAGGTAATTGCGCGGGAGTATTAATATTTTAAACACAAATTTAACTTGGTGATTCAATAAGTTATTGAACTCAGTCTGCACTCGGAAACTGTCCTGTCAGCTTGGTTTTATAGCCTTTCTGCGTAGTGTTTCACCACCTGTCTCTGTCTCTGTGGACCTATAGTGTACTGACCCATTGCTGTGTCTTATTGTAATCGCTTACATCATTATATGTGACATGCCTTAAGATATTTCAAATTCCAATAGTTTACCTAAATTCATCACAGTTTTCATTGTAAACAGGTGATGATAAAATCTGTTCTAAGTTGAAGAAAATCATAAAAGTAACTGTTTTGATGACAAGGCTCGTGTTTTGTGGTAAATCAAACTCTCTGGACAAAGCGCTACATTGACACATAAATGACGGAGTCGTTTGCAACCGTACACGCGCCTTCTTGTATCGCATCATTAACCACTCTCCTCGTCTCTCATATGAAATTCAGCACTTGACTTCACAGACCCTTTATATCAAGAGTCCCATGACCTGAAATTGTCGTACGCACAAAAGCCAGTGCTCATCGCAAGCAATGATCAATGTCATCATAATGGAACGTGGTCTCTCAATACGACACTCTTTGACGTACAATGCGACCCAAATAATCAATGTAAACAGTAGAAGTCTCAGTTTAATTCCATTCACCTGGTGCAGCATCTCGCTGAAATCAGACCCTTTTTCTGCCTTGCGTGGCTCAAGGCCTCTCCCGACCGATCTTGTCTGATTTTCTTTCCGTTGGTAGCTGTCTAGCTTATCAGTTGATACACTCAATTCAAAATATTTATCACGTTGATAACAATATGTTACATTTAAAACATTCCCAAAATTGTAAAACCCTATTTCTCAAATTGTACCTGTCTTCAGTAGATCATAACTTTGTTACTATTCCTCCCATTTTCAAGATTTTTGCATCATTAGGAAGAGAAATGTCTCCGTTTATCAATCATTCTTATAGGTACGAAATTCCTAGAGCTAACATCCGTCTCATTTTGGGCTGGAGGTCACATACGTGCTCATACTCTAGTGAGGCGCCCAAATGCGATACGAATCCCTCCAACCACACTAGCAGATCACGTCAGTGGCCATATGCCTCAGAAATGAGCGTTATTGTTGCCACGTTATATCACATAGAAAAAATGAAAATATTGTATGACAGTTTCGAAGAGCCAAAGAATTCTGAACATGTCATCGATTAAGAAATAGCACTAAATATATATGGCTCCTCGCCTGACTGCCGTGAAATGCCAGAGCACTTTAGTTTAATGACGGATCTTTGTGATAGGTGGAGAATAATGATGCATTAGGAGCCAAAGTCACTTACTGAAACCCTTTCAGTTATGTACCTCGATGTCTTCGCAAACAATGTTTTAAAACACAATTTTGAAAACAATGCGAAACTATGTCTTCAAAAGGATTAAACACACACACACGCGCGCGCGCGCGCACACACACACACACACACACACACACACACACACACACACACAACACTGTTTTCCGAATAACAGAGGGTTTATCTTGTAAAATTGGCATTCTCTACATAATTCCTGTGTAAACGTGGCGCAAATGAGCAACTGCAACAGTTATGAGGATTTCATACTTCTTGCGGCTTTGTGCCACAATTCAAAACACGAGTAAGGAAAGAGTACTTTCACAACGCTGTTTGAGTGATGCATAACCCTTATTTTGCTCCTCTATCAAATGCGTCGTAACACCCCTCGTCTTCGCCATTTTGCACAGTGAAAGGAATGGAACTCCGCAGAGGAATGCATTGGCTTACACACAAAATAGGTTTTGACAACTGAGATCATGCTGAAAACAGGAAACACGCTCGAAGGTATTTCTGGAAATGTGTTGTGAGGTATGTCACGCAGGACAACAGAACAAAACAACCTTTGTTTCAACGAAAACAGTGTTTTATGGCTTCCTAGCAACGTAAACTTCAACTCGTTAAACCGAAAGAACGCGCACACTACGAGAATGATTACAGGTCCAAGATAAACCATACAGCGGAAACTGCTTAAGATATCACCTGTGGGACACCATAAATCCTGAAACCGTACCTAAATATCTACCATGGACACAAATCAATACAGTCGTAGGTGACAGTTATATTGCATTCATTCACTTAAAGTGCATTCCTAACACTTGAAAATGTTGGTTCATTCAACCAGCAAACACCAAATCTGTCACATGAAAGGCCCTCGCCTAAGAGACGTTGCTTCCGAGTCCGTGAAGCTGACAGACACACTCAGCAAATTAAAAAAACAACACTTTCATTCAAAATTTAATTGCAGTGTATGTAAAAACAAAACCTGTGAAAATTTCAAGGTAAAATACAGAAAATCAAAGAATGTCGTAGAAGCGTTCTTACATAGGCGATTTTAAAAGATGTCGAGGAGGAGATAATCCTGCAATGTTTAAAACGCATAAGTTCCCCAAATGTGACACTGTGATAAAAGGGGGTAATTTTGCAAGCAAGTGACACGGCGAAACCAATTTATATCAAAATGAGATAATAATAATAATAATAATACAGACTATTTCTACGCACATACCTTCCCTAATAGGCAAGCTCATGGCGTTTACAATGAGAAAGTCTACACTCATACAAAGCATTCTAACACTCGCACACTGTACAGTTAAAATAAAAGAAAAAAAAATACAATACAAATAATGAAGTAGCAGGCAATAAACAAAACACGAAACATAAAAGAGGCGCCTTGTGAAGCACTTCACTGCTTGTCAGGAAAGACTGACCGGAACAGGTGTGTCTTGAGGGAGGTTTTGAACTGGGACATGGAATCAGAGTGACGGACAGGGAAAGGTAGGCTATTCCACGTTACAGAGTCGATGTAAGAAAAAGATGAGCACAATTAGATTACCCGAAGGGGAAGGATGTTTTTCTGACACTGGAGTCTTCATCAGAGACTTTGGTTTTTGTCTCTACAAGCTGAGTGCTTACATTAGGTAATACGGGCGTCAGAACGTCGAACCCTCTTGTGTGATGTACAAAAAAAACTTTCCAGGAATACCGAAGTGGAAAGTGAAAAGGATGTGATGTGACTCTAGAATACTTAAGGTCCCCCGCCGTAGCAAGAAAACTCAAGGACAGCGTGCCTTCTCCAATATTGGACCTGTAACCTGGAATAGTCTCCCTCTCTCAGTCCGTCATTCTGACACTCTGCCCCAGTTCAAAAGTGCTCTAAAGACCCACTTCTTCCGATCCGCCTTTCCCGCTGAGCTGCTTCGCCTTACATGACCTTGCCTGCAAGTGCTGTGTATATTGTATAGTTTGTTCTATTGGATTTCAGTTTTTGTTTTTGTTTATGTGTGTAGTGTGTGAGTTTTTGTAGGAATGTGGTGTTGAGCGGTTGTATGAGTATTGATTCTTTGGATTGTAAACGCCATGAGCTTGCCTGTCAAGGGAAGGTATGTGCGTAAATAAACTATATTATTATTATTATTATTATTATTATTATTATTATTATTATTATTATTATTATTTTGTACTTATGACAAAAGTACCTTCTTATACTCTTACTTTGAACGCATTGGGCACCATTTGCATCGAACCAGTACAGACAGTGACAGGTATTGCCACTGTATTCTCGTTGCAAGTTGGTTTAGTTTTAGGTGATGGTTTGGCAGATTCTCATTTAAACTTATACATATCAATACTTTTGTTAAGCAAGAAGAGCTAGAATGTACCTAAAGAGATAAGCATATTCAAATTAAGCCGTTCTCTCGTGCCGTTCTCTCTGTCTGTCTGTATGTCTGTCTGTCCGTCCGTCCGTCCGTCCGTCCGTCTGTCTGTCTGTCTGTCTGTCTGTCTGTCTGTCTGTCTGTCTGTCTGTCTGTCTGTCTGTCTGTCTGTCTGTCTGTCTGTCTGTCTGTCTGTCTGTCTGTCTGTCTGTCTGTCTGTCTGTCTGTCTGTCTGTCTGTCTGTCTGTCTGTCTGTCTGTCTGTCTGTCTGTCTCTGTCTCTCTCTATGCCTCTCTCTCTGTCTCTCTCTCTGTCTCTCTCTCTCTGTCTCTCTGTCTCTGTCTCTGTCTCTGTCTCTCTCTCTCTCTCTCTCTCTCTCTCCGTGCGTACACTTACACACGCGCACTTGCGCGCGCACAAATACACGCACATACGCACGTGCACGCACGCAGGCACACGCACACACACACACGTGTGTGCGCGCTCGCACACACACACACACACACACACGTGTGCGCGCGCTCGCGCACACACACACACACACACACACACACATGTGCGCGCTCTCGCACACACACACACACACACACACACACACACACACGAAGACTAGCTGTTAAAGAACAGAATATGTGTTGTGAAGAGTCCTCGCACGATACTGAAGTGTACTTAAACAACTATAAAATGAGACAGCTCTCTAGTGCAGGTGACCTCATCCTGCAGCTTTGTAACAGTACCGTGGAAGTGACTTTTCTCTTTTTACACTGGTGGACCATATACATGTAGTTGACTTGATCGACCGCGCAACTCAGGCTGTTATGAAAGAGGTAGTGAGCCAGCATGGGGATACTTTGCAGATAGCTGGAGCAATGCATAGTTAACTGGAATTCTCCACAGAGTCGTCATGGCAACATGCCTTCCTTTGAAGGAGTCACCTCGCCATTAGAGAGCTCGCCACTTTTCGGACCTAGCGATTATCACTAGATGATTTCCCGGGGTACGAACGAGTTACCGCCTTCGGGAAAAGCACCTATCCATCACGTGAAGGTTAAAATCCCGCATACTCCCTGGCTGAGTCTTTAAATGCCAAGAGCAATGGTTAGCGGATCTGATGTCCTTCACATCCCTGCACTTGGATCTTCCATGATCTTCCCTGCCATAGCAAACGCTTTGAAATCCTCAAGGGCTATCGGCCTTTCTCGAAGCTTCAGAAGGCCCCTTGTTGTCGTGGTTGCCTCTTTGAAGATGCTGCCGATCCTGATGAAGTTACACGAAGCTCTTTGTCACTCTTGAGACCTTTTACGACCAGCAATAAATCCTTCATCTCCTTCGAAGGGAGAGTCATTTGCCGACAGTTTTGCGGATGCAGTGTTTCTCCACATGCCATCAATGTGTTTAGAAAGGGTCAGTGGCAATTCCTCACGAAATATAGAGGAAACCTGCAAAGTTCTGCCTTTGAATTTGTTTCATAAACCTAATGATTCTGAGCTCAGAGCTCTTTGATTTTTGAAAATCACCTCTGCAGATCCAGAGTTACATGCGTCCAAAGGTTTTCTCTTGTGAATTTTTTTTAATACTGAGACAAAGAGCAAAATCGTAGTAGCGGGAAAATGATAAAGTGCATGAGTTTGTTTGCTTATATTTCCACAGAGTATAAATACATTCATGAAAATTAGCGTACATCCTAGTTTTTGGATGCCGGATACAATGGCATTAGTTAGATTTGCCAGTGCCCGCCCCAGAAAGGAAAGCAAGCCCTCAAGATCACTCTTCATTTCTCACTCAGCTCCTGGGCGAAAAATGCATGAAGGTCAAGGAAACTGATAGCATTTCCATCTGGAAGACCGAATGGATCTGGATTTTGTAATCCATAAGGTTATTCTGTTTCTGCTTCTCTCTCCCTGACAGCCAGACGTACAGAGTGGCATTGTTGTCGCTACAGGACGTCAACCGACAGAGCTTCAGCGTCTGATCTGTTTTTACACATCAGCTTCGCATCCATCAAACTCTGTTTGCGAGTGCTGACCTGACCTTTCTGCGCACACTACATCGTGTCCGTAGAGCTTCGCTATCTCGCAGGAAACTAGAGAAAAATCCGCAACCACTCTGGAGCCACCCCCTGCAATGTGCTGTCACTCATCAAGGGACTATGTTAGTGTCTGGGTTTTTGGGGTGTGAGTTGGTCATGATGGTGGAAGTGTTAAGGATGGTGGTGCAATGGTGGTGGCAAGAGTGGCGGTAGAAAAGATGGTGTTGGTAATGAAGGTGGAGGTGATGATGCTTCTGGCGGTGGTGTTAATACGTGTGGTGTGACGATGGGATGGGATGGGGTGTTGTGGGATGCGATGTGATGTGACGTGACGTGATGTTATGGGGCGTGACGTGACGTTAAGTGACGTGGCGTGACGTAACGTGATTCGATGTGACGTGACGTGACGTGATATTATGCGATTTGACGTGATGAGATGTGACGTGACGTGTCGGGATGTAATGGAATGTGACGTGATGTGACGGAATGCGATGTGATGTGATGTGATGTGATGTAATGTGATGTGATGTGATGTGATGTGATGTGATGTCATGTCATGTCATGTCATGTCATGTGATGTGGTGTGTTCTGACACGTCTTTCTAAGCGATTCGCAAGAGGCTGGGGAAATCTTGACTTGACTTGCTCTAGTTTCAGCCAGCTCTATTGATTTTCGTCATCAGCCAACTGAGTCTGATTGGCCATTCAATTCCGTTCATTCATTCATTCATTCTCTTACATGCACCCCCCAGATACACCCTCCATTTAGGTCTAGGACGAACGGCGCATTATACGCGTTCGCCTTGGTCCAGCTGAGCCTGAAGCCTGAGTTCAGTGTCAGAAGAACGGAAGATCGCCACTACTGGCAAGTGTTAAAGGCCATCTTAATCAAACGAGCTTACCTCTGCATCTGTCTCGCCGGCACTGAGGCATTCGCACGAAAAAGTCCTGACTCTAACACTCTAAACGAGTGAGATAATTGTCATCGCCTTTGCATCAGTGCCGTTTGGTGACGTTCATTAGCGTCAGCCAGGAGGTGCGGACAGGACAGCCTTGCAGTAACGAGCAGGGTCGCTGTCAATCTGGTAGACATGGCGTGGGAAAGGCATTCTTCAGATTGTCCTCTTTGGGGCAAGACAAGCTCCTCAAAATAGAGGTACGTGTCGCCAGACCGCATGCCGAAAGTCCGTAGAGCAAGGACTGGAGTTCCCATGTCGACTTTTCTCAAGGCATTCCCACAAGTGGCAAGTTTTGTAAGAACACACACTTTATTTGTGTCCGGTAATACAGCTAAATGAGAAGTAAGATGAGAGAGAGAGAGAGAGAGAGAGAGAGAGAGAGGGAGAGAGAGAGAGAGAGAGAGAGAGAGAGAGAGAGAGAGAGAGAGAGAGAGAGAGAGAGAGAAGAAAAAATAGACGAGGACATCGGCCTGTAAATGAACTCAGGACATCCGTGTGATAGCCGACAACCATACCACTAGGTCATGTATATTTCGCAAGGCTTTGTTGATAGATGTCATTCCAGCTTTCACCGTAACATTGTGCTATAGTGATATTGCGGCATTCCTTTCGATGTAGAACTCCCCAACCAACCGATTCTCCACAAACCAGCGAGAAAAACACCCTTTGGTGTGCACCACATCCTAAATCCGTTATTTTTAACTCCGCTCAACGCCCAGTCACCGTATTCAGGTTCATTCTAGTCCACTACAGACTTCGCCTGCTGGCGAAACAGTCTCTAGCACAGTTGACATCACGTGATGGAAGGATTTCGTCCGGAAAATTCAAATGAGGGTCACACGAGAGGCTTGTGGGATAGCAGATCTGCTCCCTGACATGCGCCGTTAATATAGAGAAAAGAAGCAAGGAGACTTTCGTCCAACTTCAGAACTTTATTAGCAAAGCTTTCGGGGCCAAGTAGGCTCCTTCATCAGTGCAGTGAAAGTCTACCCGCTGCTTGACCCCGAAAGCTTTGCGAATAAAATTCTGAAGTTGGACGATAAGTCTCCTTGCTTCTTTTCTCTACATCAGCGAGTCCAACACCGGCCTCCTTTTTCAAGATGCGCCGTTAAAATAGTTCTAAGACTTTTTCGCACAAAACTCTTAACTTACTCTTGTTGAGGCAAGAAACAAGCGTTTATTCGATAAAATAAAATGTTTGTGTTGAAATGGAAACAAGTTTTGACATCTGAATGATTTCTGTAAAATTTGGAGGAAAAAAAGTATCAGAACGAACTATTTTTGGCGTAATGCTGTAATGCGAAGGGTCAAGTCTATTACGCATTAATTGCGAATTGTGCCAGAGTCACTACTGAGTCGGGTTCACAGAATGATTCAGGGTAACAATGCACACAGTTCTTAATGCTCTAAGAATCATATAAAATGTTTCAACATTACTAACAAGGCCACACGATACCTAAAGAAATAATGTCATGTAATCATCCGAAGCAGCGATTCTGTGTCTAGATATTCAAAGTTTGAGAATACGCACAGTCAAAGACTCTGGCCAAAAAATGGAGGAACGTACAACGGGAAAGTGCAAAATTTACATTCATGCACTCATGCAACTAGTTTCGACTTATCTCCCTTAAATCAGAATATGCTTGGAATGTTCTGTGGGAAAAGTAAGTGTGTGTGTGTGTGTGTGTGTGTGTGTGTGTGTGTGTGTGTGTGTGTGTGTGTGCGTGTGTGTGTGTGCGTGCGTGTGTGTGTGTGTGAGCAAGCGCGGGAGTGCGTGCGTGTGTTTGTGCGCATGTATGTGCGTGTATGTGTATAAGTGTGAGTGGGACTGTGTGTGTATGTATATGTATTGGTCTGTATCTGTTCATGTGTGTGTGTGTGTGTGAGTGTGTGTGAGTGTGTATGTGTGTGTGTGTGTGTGTGTGTGTGTGTGTGTGTGTGTGTGTTCTGAGTGCGTGTGCGTGTCTGTATTTGTGTGTGTCTGTATGTGTCTGTGTGCGTGTGTGTGTGTGTGTGTGTGTGTGTGTGTGTGTGTGTGTGTGTGCACGCGCGCGCGCTCATGTGTCTGTCCTGTGTCTGTTCGTATGTCTTTATCCGTTCATGTGTCTGCGTGTGTGGTTATTATGAGCGAGGATTTTTCCTCTGGAAAAACTGTTGCACTGGCGAGGTTGGAGACGCCATCACTGATTGGTCAGATCAAGCAGCTGAGTGGACCAGCAGGCTCTGGTGCTGTGCACAATGCCAATTTCCCTTGACACGGGAACGGCACGGCACGGTGCAGCGCTGGAAGGACTGCCCACAGGATGAAAGGGGAAAACGAAGCCATGTTTGAAAGCTTCGGTTAAAAAGGCA
>JAWQFJ010026657.1:20000-25000 GCA_034096865.1 Theodoxus fluviatilis | reverse complement strand
GATATCACAATCACTATTTGAACGATGGTAGGGGACAAATTGGAAAGAGGGCTAACAACACACTAACTAAGGCACATGTGGACTAGTGGTAGAGTTTGCTCCTGCCAAGTGGGTGTCAAGATTTGTTTTCCGGCAGATTCCCTCGTCTTTAATTTTTGTTTGTTTAATCTCCCACGAGATCTCATTTAGCTGTTTTACTGGGCACAAAGACACTTTTCTGACCTTTCAAAGAGACATGCCGTGTGTGAACACGCCTTTAGAAAGCGTAGGATGGCAAATATTTTTTTTTAAAGACATTGACATAGAAAGGAAAAATGTTGGAGAGGATTTTTTTTGTTGAAATGAAAGCAATTACAAGTAGCTTCGTGTCCAGTTGGAAAGGAAGGGGAGGGGACGAAAGGCGGGGGGAGGTGTGTGTGTGTGGGGGGAGGGAGACGGGGGGGGGAGTTAAGGGGAAGTGGGGGACGGGAGGTGCGGGGGGGGGGGGGGAGACGGGGGCGGGGGGGGGGGGGGGTAGAGAGTAAAAAAGGAGTCGCTGTTTCCTCAAGGCTTTTTAGTGTTTCCAATTTGCTCGACACTGTCCCTTCTGCACATGCTGCAACACATCATAAGCCTCCCTGACGAGGTGCCCATTTCTTTCCAACGTACATGAATAGTATTCACGCAACGTAACTGTAACTGATCAGCCCTTGTAGCTGTGTTCTAATAGGGCGAAGTACCCGATGTGACCGAAGTCGAAGAGGACTTACGCGATGTTGTGTATGGGCGACTGCATTCTGTGAACCTGAGTCAGTATTGACTCTGGAACAGTTCGCAATGAATGCGTAATAGACTTGACCCTTCGCATTACAGCATTGCGCCAAAAATAGTTCGTTCACATACTCTTTTTTTCTCTCCCAATTTTACAGGAAGCATTCAGATGTCAAAACTTGCTTCCATTTCATCACAAACATTTCATTTTATCGAATAAACGCTTGTTTTTTGCCTGAGCAAAAGTAAGTAAAGAATTTTGTGCGAAATAGTCTTAGAACTATTTTAACGGCGTATGTCAGGGAGCAGATCGTCTATCCCACAAGCCTCTCGTGTGACCTCCATTTGCATATTTCGGACGAAAACCTTCCATCACGTAATGTCAACTGGGCTAGAGACACTAGTGAACTAGAATGTGGTGACTATTGCATACGAAATGGTCCCCGCTGACTGGATTGAATCGTCACTGTTGGCACCGCTGAGTTATATGAGAAGCCTTGTCGTTTCATGTAGGATACACGGCCCGAAATTGACCAAACGCGCTGCTTGGAACCACGCTTCGATTTGAATAACGTAGCCATGTAAATGAACTGTTGATGTACTGATGTGAGATTTAAAAGCAACAGTGAATAATTGGAAGAAATTTAAAAGCAAATCCATAGAACAAATTAAGTTGATTTGCTCGTAAAAATGCGCATGTGAACATTTTCCGTTTACGTTCTTTCTAAGAGCCTTTGTCTATCTTTAGTCTATGTGTGTCTCTGTGAGACCGTCACTCTGCCTGCCTGTTTGCCTCTGTGTGTGTGTGTGTGTGTGTGTGTGTGTGCGTGCGTGTGTGGGCGTGTGTGTGTGTGTGTGTGTGTGTGTGTGTGTGTGTGCGTGTGTGGGCGTGTGTGTGTGTGTGTGTGTTCCTTGTGAAGAAAACAGGCGAGAAGAGGGAAGTAGAAGGTTGAGAGGTCGTCTGTAACTCATTCAGTCCCGTCGGGCACGAGGCGATTGCACACGTTCCACACTGACGCTGTCCGCACGACAAAAATATCTCCCAGTCGCAGAGCAGTACTAATGCACAGGCTCTACGAATGCAAACCGCCATTGGCTACCGAAATGACACGCTGGGAGCGACAGTGTGGAACGTGTGGAATCGCCTCGTGTTCGACGGCACGGCCTTACCTTGAGAGACTATGGCGGGAGAAGAATCTTCAAAAGCGGTGTAAGCGGGCGAGCAAGCACACTTACTGTCCACACACATATTGGGTCCCCAATTTTTGCTGCCTCGCGTTTCTACGCTTCGCTCATTTCTAGGGCATGGTCTCCGCATTTTGAACTTTCCCGCGAAGCGCTGCAAAGTACTTCCGACGTCTACTCGGCAAAACTCTCTTCTCTTCAGGAGCGAAGAACTGTGGGGAGCCCTCTCGTCTCGCGCTTTCCTTGCGTTCCTGGTAGTGAAATGCGTATGTAAATTGTAACATTTCCCATCTCTCTCGATCGTCAATCTTGTCAAATAAAGTAAGGGAAACCGGATTCCGTAGGCTGGCGACAGGAACCGAGGAGCTCCGGAGCGAGCCGAGGAGCGGTGCCTCTATAAAATTTCCCTTGTAAAACGGAATACCTCGAACAGGATTCCGTAGGTTGGCGACAGGAGCCGAAGAGCTCCGAAGAAAGCCGAGGAGCTGTGCCTTTATGCTTCCCTTTGCAAAACGGACCAGCGCAACCCGAGGTGGTTTAGACCATTTCAGTACTACCAGTAATATACGAAGAAAGGCTAAATGGTCCCAGAAGTCGACATGTGAATTTTCTGCTATGAAATACTTTATTGCACGCATATAGCAATTGTGGATGTGTAGAAACTGAACATTTTGCACAGGCACAGGTCTCCATAGTCTTACTCGTATTAGCCTTTCTCGACTAACAAAGCACTTAATTACCTAAATTACTAGTAAGTGTTTAAGGAGGAGTTAAATCAATAATCGATTAAATACTACTACTACTACTACTACTACTACTACTACTACTACTACTACTACTACTACTACTAATAATAATAATGAGTATTTATATCGCGCTTTCCGTGCACAAAGCGCTTTACAAAGTTTAAAAAGAACATAGCCACACAAGCAAACTGCAAACAACTATAGCAACGAAAAGGCAATATAAAGCCGCAAACAGACATCAATCGTGCAAACATACATGCAAAAACTGAAAAAGCAACAGAAACAGAGAAAAGACACATAAGCACACAAGTAAATAAGAAAAAGCAACAAACAGATATCAACCATGCAAGCAAGCAAGCAAACAAACATAGCAACGAAAAAGCCGGAAACAAACAGATTCATGCAAGCATAGAAGCAAACAACCATAGCAACATAGAAAAAGAACACAAAAAGATACAAACAAGCAAACAGATTAAAGTATCATATACTGACAAGCAAGACTAGACAGGAGGCACGCAGCTGATAAAAAAAATACCACAAGCGTGAATATTGCTGATGCAGAGGTTTTTCAAAGTCTTGTGTGAAAAGAGGGTTTTGATGTTAGATTTAAAGGAATCGAGATCTTCGCAATGTCGGACTGAGCGGGGGAGAGAGTCCCATGCGACGGCAGCAGAGTGAGAAAAAGCTCTTCCGCCGTGCTGATCGCGAGTGTAGGGTTTGAATAAAAAATTCTAGTATCAGAGGATGAGCGGAGTATTCTTGCGGGGGTGTATAGTTCGAATGGTTGTGAGAGGTATAGAGGAGCAGAGCCGGTGATGATTCTGAAACAGAGGCAGCAGCACTTGTATTGGATCCTCACGAGTCCTTCACTTTCAAATCGATGTCATCGTGAGAAGCAAAATGTCTGCTATTACCCCTGATCTCCAGGGGTGTTGCACGGGGGGGGGGGGGGGACTGGTCTAGAAAGAAAAACTAGCTGGGTGATGTGATAACGCGGCAAAAAGCCACTACCATCTTTATACATGACAGGATGTCAAGGTTGGGTTAAGTTTATTAAACGTCCTAGCTGGATGTCGCTACAGAGGACGGCTTACAGTCAACGTCTGCCACAAGCGGAATCCGTCACACTGACAGCCGCATTCTCTCTTCCATTCTGCCCCAAAGGAGTTTTAAAAAAGAATAAAAACACAAAGTTTTGCATTTAGAGAGGTAACCACAAGCTACAAGAGAGGCAGGGACATCAGAACAGGGACCTCAAACGAGACCACCGTCATCGCCACAGTCAACGTTGTTATCATCAAGACATGATGAAATAAATGCTCTCAAGAGAATGTTAATGTATCAACGCTTTCCACGAGAAGATACGTATAAACGTGCAAACATACCAACGCTTTTACACACGAAATGGTTTTACCATTAACGCATAGTTCAAAACTGTTTATTCAGCTTGTTCTTTATTTCATCGTCACATCCCCTTTTCGTATTTCTATTTCTTGCGATGTCAATTTTAGTGAGCAAGAACGTCACAAAATTCACTATGTCTATGGGCTTACTGTTTGATTTTCTATGATGAGTACATTTTTCATTAGACTGAAAATAATGTTGACCAAAAAGTTTTTTTTAATGCTTCAAATGGGATGTATGTATATGAATGTGGGGTTTCTTTCTTCAGTTTTTTCTTTGCCACAAAAGTGACAGATAGTTGAGGTTCAAGGCACCGAAAGCCAAAGTCTGGTGACTATAAAAAAACACCAAATACACGCACAATGATACTCTTTTTAAAGACACTTGTATTACAAAGACAAAGACGAATACCAACAAACAAACAAAAACACCTGACAGCACACATTACCGACTCAAAAGTTTTCTTTGGGTGCAGCACAATCAGATGGCGTATTCGGGGTGATTTGTAGAAACTGCACATAAAAAGGTTTTCTTTGTAAAGTCGTTTGTATAACAAATACAAAGACGAGTGTTAAAAAAGTTTCTGTTGATGTTCCAAATAGGATGTATGCATATGGATGTGGGATGCAACACACTCACAAGAAAGGCTAAGGTAGCATGCAGTCAGAAGATTTGGAATCTGATTAATGTTAACCGGTGCCAGGGTAAAGACAGATTCGTGATTAGATCCATGACGAAGCGATTCGATTCATCTTGGGTGTCCTGCTACGAGGCTTGGGCTCATGGGCTTGAATGTTGTTTTCAGGAATAGCTGTTGCAAACGCATCTATTTCGAGTTAATGCAAGCTGCAAATAAATTGTTGACGTGCAGTTTACTTAGGTCGATCTGACCCAGGTCGGTGTCCATGACTCCTA
>JAWQFJ010026657.1:0-12500 GCA_034096865.1 Theodoxus fluviatilis | reverse complement strand
GGTTTAAACGTCTACGACGGGCCAAAGCAAAAAGACAAAAAGTATTTACAGGAACTTCCCAACCCTTCAAACTTATTGTGGACGTGTTTATTTTGTCTCTTAGCGCCTCTGCAAATATGCTTACAAGACATGCCAGAAAGAACAATTGCTGGAATGTACGAGAAAGCGTCTGCGACGACCACAGTCAAGTGTTCACAGAAACATCAAGAGGAAGGTTGTCGCTTCTTCGTTAGGAACTGATAAAAAATATAGGAACTCAGTGAAATGTTCGGCCTTTGCAACCACAAACGTTTTGTTTAGAGAGCTGTCAGCTCAACATCACAAGCATCCAGGTGCCCTCGCTCTTTTACGAATAACTCCGTCATGGAACAGGAAAGGCGTTTTTAGGATTTTGTTCAAGACATGCACGACCAAAAAAAAAGGTTGCTTGACCGAGTGTCTGTCTCCTGAACAGTTGAAGAGAAAAGCGGCACAAAGGAGAAGTTGATAACTGTTTATTGATGGTGGTACAATTGATTCAAGTTCTAAATTTGGCTTCAGTGTGAGTTGGGTGCAAAGGCAACGACGCATTTAGATAACGGGCGTTTCTGCTCCTGCCACTCAAATGACGTATGAAGTGTCCTTAGAAAATGTCGAGGTAATTAACGGAAAAACTTCCATCGATCATGCAGCGCAGATTACTTGAAAATAACATTTTCAGAGCTGAAAATAATTCAAGTTCTTTCGCATTTGCTGGAATAACCAGTGGGAGGCCTAGTTGAATTCAAATACCATTTTGAAACGGTACAATCGGATTAGCCCAGTTGTCTGTTCATCGTTAGGAAATGCTGACGGTCAGTCCGAAGAGGTTTCCATTGTGTTTGGAGAGTCATAGTTTTCCTAATCAAGGTCGTAGTATGTTCCTTCATGAATTTTTTCCCCCTTGAAAGCATTTTTGGTCGGAATATAGTCTTGTGGGACGAAAATTGTTCGGTGCATTCTTTCTAATTTGCGATTTCACTGACGTTGAAAAATGAATAGCTGACATATTGCATTACAACTGACAAGTTACAGACTGGTCTATGGTTGAGAAATGTTACATAGACCAAATAACTTCGAGTTCAATTACTCTGTATCGCCTCATACAGTTTTTTAAACACAAATCCACAGGGAACAATTGAAGAGTAGCCAATCCACTTAGTCATCGAAGTCAACACTAAAGTATATTTCTTCTTACTCCCTCACGTTGCTCGCCACTGGTACATCGCCAAAGTATTGTCACATATTGCAGATGGGAAAACGTATCATTGTCATATTTTCTGTTTTTCATTCATTACTTGTACATAAAGCAGATGCTAGGACTTTGAGAAATTACCTCGACATCAGAATATAATGCTGGTATGTCGAAACGCTGAATACACATGATGAATATGCAAAGATTGTAAAACAGTTTCAGAAGTTTTTGTCGAAAAATACAACCAGCTCAGTTCAAAGACAACTTTTCACTCTGCCACTCATTGCTTTTTGCTGCAGATTCTATCATTCATGTACCAACGTTTTTCTCATTCGGCTCATTCTGTTCTGTTGCTGTTGTCAGCTTCTTTCAATTGTCGAGTTCACCTTGATTCTTTCAGTAGTCTTTGTTTATAAAAGATTATCTTGCATGTAGCCGTCCCCAACATGGATCCATGGCCAATAGGACCAAATCAGGGAGAGAGGGGGAGAGAGAAAGAGAGAGAGAGAGAGAGAGAGAGAGAGAGAGAGAGAGAGAGAGAGAGAGAGAGAGAGAGTGAGATGGGAGGGGAGCGATAGGTAAGAATAGGGTGGGGGTGGGAAGCAAATGGAATGTTTGTACATCGAATAGCTACATAAGAAACTCGCGAAAACTTGAAAATGTTGGTTGACACTGTATTTCAGACATCCCACTGAAAGAAACTCATAATGATAGATTCTCCATGTTAACGTTTCAACCTCTAGCCCTAAAAAAACCACCTCGCCCTTTAAAAATAAATTGATTTCGGGGGGGGGGGAGGAGGGAGGGAGGGGGGAGGGGGGAGGAGGAAAGGGGGAGGAGGGGGGGGGGCAGCATGACAAGGACAACCTCCATGTAGAAGATGAAGCGATCGATAAGAGAGGAAAAATATTATCATCGAAAAGGAAAACTGAAGATGATTAAAGTTGTTTTTCCCTCACATGAACCGTTCACATCTGCTTTTCGATTGACGGTAGAACGCAGTATCTGTCGAGGTCTCTGGGCAAGAGGAAGCGTACACGTGACATCTGCAGCGAGAGTGTCGGGACGGACAGGAACGCTACAGCAGACCGGTTCACCCCAGTCGGTCTCTCCGAACAAAGTGACGTCACGGCATACAAAAGATATGGCGAGGGAAGTAACTTCGCTGTCGACGTCGCTTTCTCCGCTTCGACTACGTGTCGCAAACTGAACCTTGATGACAAACGCGCGCAAAGACGGTCTCTGCTGCTCGACCGCACTCGCATGGCTACAGGGGGGCCAAGCGATAGGATGTCGAGTGACCTCCACAATGGCGCGCATTCCTCGTCCAAAGTGGAATACACTGGTTCTCGTCCAAAGCTAAGCTTTCTTGGCATCCAATTCGGTCTGCAGGATGATCATTAAGGTCCCTGGAGCCCGCTGCTAAAGCGGCGGATCTCGAGGCGGTCTTCTTGCCTGTCGCTGAAGGGCGGCCATCTTGCGAGGAGATGGAAGAGGCTGGTGTGCGTGGATTTGGAGAGTCCTGGTCGTGGCAACAGCAGACTCGCCAAATTAGAGACGGGACAGGCCGATATTTCCAAAGACATGATCCGACAGTCCTGATCCTCCGCCCTCCTTCACCCCTGTCTTGACTGTCGAGTTCCTCGTCCCCTTCGTCTAAGACTCATCGAGAGGGGCTAAGTGAAATGTTCTCTTGTAGGGACGTGCCGGAGCCCTGTCGCGGTTCCGGGGAAATGGTGTTGATTGGCGGAATGCCCTGATGACGCCCAACGCTGTCTTCAATTTCACCGCGTCTGGCTCGAGATCCCTCTTGGACTTTCCTCGTCGGCTGTACACCCACCTTCTTCTCTTTTCTTCCACTCGTCTTCTCTTCATTCTTCCTCCTGTCTTATCTCTCCGTCATTCCCTCCCTGTCCCTTTCAGAATGTTGTTATCACCCACTAGGGTGTTCGATAACGATTTTTGGGGTGTGAGAACAGATACACTATGTCCGACACCTTGTCATTGATTCGGACCATTCTTTGTATTTCTGCTCTTTACTTCTTCAACTCATGTGTTTGCTCATGACCCTGTAGTATAACATGGACCTAAAATTCAGTTTCATTGATTTTCCTTGCTCCATTTTGTACTTCTCCTCCCCTCCTGCTAATTTCTCTCTGTCTCTCTATCTCTTTCTCTGTATCTCCGTCTGTCTGTCGATCTGTCTGTCGATCTGTCTGTCTTTCTGTCTGTCTGCCTGTCTGTCTGTCTGTCTGTCTGTCTGTCTGTATGTCTCTCTCTCTTTCCCTTCCTCCCCCACCCCACCCCTCTTTCTCTCTCTTTCTCTCTCTCCCCCTCTCTCTCTGCTTTGGACCAGATGCTATCCAAGAGCAATTGTGACCACGTCCGAAGGCCATCATCGTCGCGTCGGACGGGTGGGCACTTGCACTCTGTCTGGTACATCAAGCAGCCCCGCGAGAGCGGCGACACCTGACGAGCGCTAGCGTGTTGCAGAGACGGCGGCAGCCCCGCCGCTTGACGCGAGAGTAGTGCAGACTTTCCGGTAGCACTGCGCACATGAGTCTGACTCTAACTCTAATGAGATTGACTTGTCCATGTCGTGCGTACGCAAGACTTGCACAGTTCTTGATTATTTACCGTATTTTCTGTTAATGGGCCCGGGACCCACACCATAAATTGAATCGTATCGTTTAGTCACCCTCTCTCTCTCTCTCACTCTCTCTCTCTTTCTCTCTCTTTCTCTTTCTCTTTCTTTCTCTCGTTCTCTCTCTCTTTCTCTCTCTTTTTCTTTCTCTCTCTCTTTCTTTCTTTCTCTCTCTCTTTCTTTCTTTCTCCCTCTTTCTTTCTCTCTTCTCTCTCTTTCTCTCTCTCTCTTTCTCTCTCTTTCTCTCTTTCTTTCTTATGCCAAAAGAAGCAGCTTTGATCTGTCAAACTCATAAGGTGTAGAGGTGGAGCTTGGTTCTTTTCTGCATACAACTTCGGACGGGTGGAGATAGCCCTCTGACACGACAGTATGGCGGCTTGAAACAAAGCCTCGGTTGAGCATAGCTCCCGCCAAGGTGATGAGGAAAACGAATTCGGTAAATCATTGCTTAATCTCTGTCTGGCATTTGATCTAATTATCCTCAATGGCTATGTTGATGCTGATAACTCTAATAAGTACACATTTGTGTCGACAGGTGGTTGTAGCGTCATTGATTACTGCATTGGTACTAGAAATGTTTTATTTAGCTGCAAGTCCTTCAAGATTGGTGAATCCGTGTTATCGAATCATATGTATTTAAAGTTGAGTTTCAAAGGTCAGGTACATGATTGCTCTAGAGTTGTGAAGTATTCTAAGGAAGACACTAAAATAATATGGAATAATAGATATACTGAAGACTATAGAAATAATGTCATACACGGACTCGCTGAGATTAGTCAGGGACTGTACTGGAATGAATGTAACCTCGACGTGAACCTTGTTACGGAAAAGATAACGAAATGTTTGTTGGAGGCTGCTGACTTTCTGAAAAAACGTGTATGGCAAAGCAAGAATACTTTCCAAAGTAGATGGTATGACAAGGAATGTACAGAAGCTAGAAAATCAGCCAGCAAGCAGCTGAGAAAATTTTTGCACTCTAGGACTCAGGAAGAAAAGAAGGTCTATGTAAGAAGGCGGGATTATTACAAAGGCTTACTCCGAACAAAGAAACGCGATTTCAGAAGAATGTTTACTGATAACCTGAACATGAACATTGGCGATCCATCTGTATTTTGGAAGCAAATCAGATCCTTAAACTACAGATCCAGTGCACTCCCAGATATAGCTCCTGAGGTGTGGGTAGAACACTTTCAAAATGTGTATAGGATACCAGAAAATGAGCAGACACCACAACTAATCTGTCATAGACCACTCTGTACTACTGATGACACAGTACTGAACTCTGATATAACAACTTCCGAGGTTGCCGAAGCTATCAGATCTCTCAGGACAAGCACAGCAGCGGGCATAGACGGTGTTCAGTCAGAGATGTTAAAGTGCACTGGACCTATCTTGTTACCACACTTGTTAAAGCTTTTCAATGCAATATTTAGTCAAGGCCGATTCCCATCTTCATGGTGCGAATACCTGACAATTACAGAGGAATTTCCCTGTGCAGCACTTTAAGCAAAGTATTCCTGCATGTATTGAAAGTGAGGCTGCAGGCTTGGGCAGATGAAAACGAGCTCATTGGCGAAGAACAGGCAGGGTGTAGAAGAGGATACTCCACTGTCGACAATGTATTTGTTCTTTCCAGCATTGTACAGAAGTATCTACAAAGGCACCAAAAAGTGTATGCTCTGTTTGTTGATTTTCAAAAAGCCTTTGACACCGTCAGTAGGGAAGCTCTGTGGAAGGTCTTGGAACTTTACGGAGTTCGGGGTAGAATGGGCGGCATGATCAAAGCAATGTACGATACTGTAAGATGCTGTGTAAGATGCCGGGAGGGGGTATCAGGTTCCTTCGATTGCTGCCGGGGCCTAAAGCAGGGCTGCAAATTGAGTCCTCTTCTATTTTCTTACCTAGTTTCCTGCCTCAGCAGGGAAATTATTGAAAAAGGGAAACATGGAATACAAATTGAACCCAATGGTGTTGAGCTGTTTTTGCTGCTTTTCGTGGATGACATTGTTCTTTTGTCTGACACGGTGCCTGGTCTGCAGAATCAGATAAACAGTCTAAAGATGGCATCAGACAGACTGGGACTAGTTGTAAATCCGAATAAGACAAAGGTGATGATATTTAGAAATGGTGGTCATGTCGCTGCACATGAAAAGTGGGTACTTGGAAAGGAGAAGCTGGAAGTGGTTTCACAGTACAAGTATCTCGGTATAACATTGTCTACAAGATTGTGCACGAATACCATCCTGTCAGACATTTCAGGTAGAGCCAAAGCAGGTTCTATTCAAATACTTAAGTCCCTACGCAAACTGAGCATTGTTACACCTGATTTACTTTTCAAAGTCTTTGATGTACAAATTCAGCCAATGTTGTTATATGGATCTGAGCTGTGGGGTCTGAACGACTGTAAACACATTGAAAATGTCCATCTGTTTGTATTAAAGTGGTTCCTGAATGTTGCTTCTAGAACCCCCAATGCAATGGTTTATGGAGACACTGGCAGATACCCACTGAGTATAAATGCTGCTTTGCGGACCATAAAGTACTGGTTAAAAATCATCAGGATGGACCAAGACAGATATCCATTCAAAGTCTATCGGATGATGTGCAACTCAGTTCATTGTAAAACTAATTGGGCTTCAAATGTCCAATCATTGCTGTGTAGGTACAATCTCGAGAGGGAATGGACTAGTCAAAACGTACATAATGAGACAGAGTTCCTCAGGAATATAAAGGAAAAAATGATAAGAGAATATGACAATGAATGGAGAAGCAGGGTGCAAGAAAGCAGCCGGTGCTCTTTCTATAGACTGTTTAAAACGGATCGAGTGCTTGAACCATATTTATATGCAGTTGATAAACGATTCTTCAGAGACCACTTGGTGAGATTCAGACTAGGAATTAGTGAATTGTTTGTACATAAGAACAGATACAAACCACAAAATCATTCAAATGTCTGTCCAATATGTATGGAGGAAGAGGAGGATGAACTGCATTTTCTGTTGTGTTGCCCGGCCCTTTCAGTTTTAAGACAAAGATATATAACGCCATACTTACAATCCGATGTCCATGAAACCATCAAATATCTGTTCACAACTGATGAAATTCTGACAGTTCGAAATGTTTCAAAATTTTTTACATTATTCCTTTAAGATAAGAGCAGAAGCATTGGATTTATCTGAGATGAATCAGCTCGTGTTCAGCGATTAGTTAATGTATTATTGCCAGTAGAACCAATCGCTCGACCCACCGACGCATGTGTTTACAAAATGTATTGACTGTTGTGCATTGTGGTGCTGTTAAAACGTATGATAATGTACACCTTGCAATGGGCCGGAGGCCCCAGCAATAAAGTTTCGTTCGTTCGTCGTTCGTTCTCTTTCTTTCTTTCTCTTTTCTCTCTCTCTCTCTTTCTCGCTCTCTCTCTTTCTCTCTCTCTTTCTCTCTCTCTCTTCTCTCTCCCTTTTCTCACTATCTCTCTATCTTTCTCTCTACTCTCTTTCTCACTATCTCTCGCTTTCTTTTCTCTGTTTTTCTCTCTTTCTTTCTCTCTTTCTTTCTCTCTTTCTCTCTCTCTCTCACTCTCTCTCTTTCTCACTTTCTTTCTTTCTCTTTCTCTTTCTCTCTCTCCTTCTCACTCGCTCTCTTTCTCTCTCTCTCTCTCTCTTTCTCTCTCTCTCTCTTTCTCTTTCTCTCTCTCTCCTTCTCACTCTCTCTTTCTCTCTTTCTTTCTCTCTTTCTTTCTTTCTCTCGTTCTCTATTTCTCTCTCGTTTTTATTTTCTTTCTCTCTCTTTCTCTCTCTCTTTCTTTCTCTTTTTTTTCCTTGTCTCTCTCTTTATCACTCTCTCTCTTTCTCTCAGAAGCTAGAACAAAGAAACGCGATTTCAGAAGAATGTTTACTGATAACCTGAACATGAACATTGGCGATCCATCTGTATTTTGGAAGCAAATCAGATCCTTAAACTACAGATCCAGTGCACTCCCAGATATAGCTCCTGAAGTGTGGGTAGAACACTTTCAAAATGTGTATAGGATACCAGAAAATGAGCAGACACCACAACTAATCTGTCATAGACCACTCTGTACTACTGATGACACAGTACTGAACTCTGATATAACAACTTCCGAGGTTGCCGAAGCTATCAGATCTCTCAGGACAAGCACAGCAGCGGGCATAGACGGTGTTCAGTCAGAGATGTTAAAGTGCACTGGACCTATCTTGTTACCACACTTGTTAAAGCTTTTCAATGCAATATTTAGTCAAGGCCGATTCCCATCTTCATGGTGCGAATACCTGACAATTACAGAGGAATTTCCCTGTGCAGCACTTTAAGCAAAGTATTCCTGCATGTATTGAAAGTGAGGCTGCAGGCTTGGGCAGATGAAAACGAGCTCATTGGCGAAGAACAGGCAGGGTGTAGAAGAGGATACTCCACTGTCGACAATGTATTTGTTCTTTCCAGCATTGTACAGAAGTATCTACAAAGGCACCAAAAAGTGTATGCTCTGTTTGTTGATTTTCAAAAAGCCTTTGACACCGTCAGTAGGGAAGCTCTGTGGAAGGTCTTGGAACTTTACGGAGTTCGGGGTAGAATGGGCGGCATGATCAAAGCAATGTACGATACTGTAAGATGCTGTGTAAGATGCCGGGAGGGGGTATCAGGTTCCTTCGATTGCTGCCGGGGCCTGAAGCAGGGCTGCAAATTGAGTCCTCTTCTATTTTCTTACCTAGTTTCCTGCCTCAGCAGGGAAATTATTGAAAAAGGGAAACATGGAATACAAATTGAACCCAATGGTGTTGAGCTGTTTTTGCTGCTTTTCGTGGATGACATTGTTCTTTTGTCTGACACGGTGCCTGGTCTGCAGAATCAGATAAACAGTCTAAAGATGGCATCAGACAGACTGGGACTAGTTGTAAATCCGAATAAGACAAAGGTGATGATATTTAGAAATGGTGGTCATGTCGCTGCACATGAAAAGTGGGTACTTGGAAAGGAGAAGCTGGAAGTGGTTTCACAGTACAAGTATCTCGGTATAACATTGTCTACAAGATTGTGCACGAATACCATCCTGTCAGACATTTCAGGTAGAGCCAAAGCAGGTTCTATTCAAATACTTAAGTCCCTACGCAAACTGAGCATTGTTACACCTGATTTACTTTTCAAAGTCTTTGATGTACAAATTCAGCCAATGTTGTTATATGGATCTGAGCTGTGGGGTCTGAACGACTGTAAACACATTGAAAATGTCCATCTGTTTGTATTAAAGTGGTTCCTAAATGTTGCTTCTAGAACCCCCAATGCAATGGTTTATGGAGACACTGGCAGATACCCACTGAGTATAAATGCTGCTTTGCGGACCATAAAGTACTGGTTAAAAATCATCAGGATGGACCAAGACAGATATCCATTCAAAGTCTATCGGATGATGTGCAACTCAGTTCATTGTAAAACTAATTGGGCTTCAAATGTCCAATCATTGCTGTGTAGGTACAATCTCGAGAGGGAATGGACTAGTCAAAACGTACATAATGAGACAGAGTTCCTCAGGAATATAAAGGAAAAAATGATAAGAGAATATGACAATGAATGGAGAAGCAGGGTGCAAGAAAGCAGCCGGTGCTCTTTCTATAGACTGTGTTTAAAACGGATCGAGTGCTTGAACCATATTTATATGCAGTTGATAAACGATTCTTCAGAGACCACTTGGTGAGATTCAGACTAGGAATTAGTGAATTGTTTGTACATAAGAACAGATACAAACCACAAAATCATTCAAATGTCTGTCCAATATGTATGGAGGAAGAGGAGGATGAACTGCATTTTCTGTTGTGTTGCCCGGCCCTTTCAGTTTTAAGACAAAGATATATAACGCCATACTTACAATCCGATGTCCATGAAACCATCAACTATCTGTTCACAACTGATGAAATTCTGACAGTTCGAAATGTTTCAAAATTTTTACATTATTCCTTTAAGATAAGAGCAGAAGCATTGGATTTATCTGAGATGAATCAGCTCGTGTTCAGCGATTAGTTAATGTATTATTGCCAGTAGAACCAATCGCTCGACCCACCGACGCATGTGTTTACAAAATGTATTGACTGTTGTGCATTGTGGTGCTGTTAAAACGTATGATAATGTACACCTTGCAATGGGCCGGAGGCCCCAGCAATAAAGTTTTCGTTCGTTCGTTCGTTCGTTCTCTTTCTTTCTTTCTCTTTTTCTCTCTCTCTCTTTCTCGCTCTCTCTCTTTCTCTCTCTCTTTCTTTCTCTCTCTTCTCTCTCCCTTTTCTCACTATCTCTCTATCTTTCTCTCTCTCTCTTTCTCACTATCTCTCGCTTTCTCTTTCTTTCTTTCTGTCTTTCCGTCTTTCTTTCTTCTTTCTCTCTTTCTCTCTCTCTCTCACTCTCTCTCTTTCTCACTTTCTTTCTTTCTCTTTCTCTTTCTCTCTCTCCTTCTCACTCGCTCTCTTTCTCTCTCTCTCTCTCTTTCTCTCTCTCTCTTTCTCTTTCTCTCTCTCTCCTTCTCACTCTCTCTTTCTCTCTTTCTTTCTCTCTTTCTTTCTTTCTCTCGTTCTCTATTTCTCTCTCGTTTTTATTTTCTTTCTCTCTCTTTCTCTCTCTCTTTCTTTCTCTTTTTTTTCCTTGTCTCTCTCTTTATCACTCTCTCTCTTTCTCTCAGAAGCTAGAAAATCAGCCAGCAAGCAGCTGAGAAAATTTTTGCACTCTAGGACTCAGGAAGAAAAGAAGGTCTATGTAAGAAGGCGGGATTATTACAAAGGCTTACTCCGAACAAAGAAACGCGATTTCAGAAGAATGTTTACTGATAACCTGAACATGAACATTGGCGATCCATCTGTATTTTGGAAGCAAATCAGATCCTTAAACTACAGATCCAGTGCACTCCCAGATATAGCTCCTGAGGTGTGGGTAGAACACTTTCAAAATGTGTATAGGATACCAGAAAATGAGCAGACACCACAACTAATCTGTCATAGACCACTCTGTACTACTGATGACACAGTACTGAACTCTGATATAACAACTTCCGAGGTTGCCGAAGCTATCAGATCTCTCAGGACAAGCACAGCAGCGGGCATAGACGGTGTTCAGTCAGAGATGTTAAAGTGCACTGGACCTATCTTGTTACCACACTTGTTAAAGCTTTTCAATGCAATATTTAGTCAAGGCCGATTCCCATCTTCATGGTGCGAATACCTGACAATTACAGAGGAATTTCCCTGTGCAGCACTTTAAGCAAAGTATTCCTGCATGTATTGAAAGTGAGGCTGCAGGCTTGGGCAGATGAAAACGAGCTCATTGGCGAAGAACAGGCAGGGTGTAGAAGAGGATACTCCACTGTCGACAATGTATTTGTTCTTTCCAGCATTGTACAGAAGTATCTACAAAGGCACCAAAAAGTGTATGCTCTGTTTGTTGATTTTCAAAAAGCCTTTGACACCGTCAGTAGGGAAGCTCTGTGGAAGGTCTTGGAACTTTACGGAGTTCGGGGTAGAATGGGCGGCATGATCAAAGCAATGTACGATACTGTAAGATGCTGTGTAAGATGCCGGGAGGGGGTATCAGGTTCCTTCGATTGCTGCCGGGGCCTAAAGCAGGGCTGCAAATTGAGTCCTCTTCTATTTTCTTACCTAGTTTCCTGCCTCAGCAGGGAAATTATTGAAAAAGGGAAACATGGAATACAAATTGAACCCAATGGTGTTGAGCTGTTTTTGCTGCTTTTCGTGGATGACATTGTTCTTTTGTCTGACACGGTGCCTGGTCTGCAGAATCAGATAAACAGTCTAAAGATGGCATCAGACAGACTGGGACTAGTTGTAAATCCGAATAAGACAAAGGTGATGATATTTAGAAATGGTGGTCATGTCGCTGCACATGAAAAGTGGGTACTTGGAAAGGAGAAGCTGGAAGTGGTTTCACAGTACAAGTATCTCGGTATAACATTGTCTACAAGATTGTGCACGAATACCATCCTGTCAGACATTTCAGGTAGAGCCAAAGCAGGTTCTATTCAAATACTTAAGTCCCTACGCAAACTGAGCATTGTTACACCTGATTTACTTTTCAAAGTCTTTGATGTACAAATTCAGCCAATGTTGTCATATGGATCTGAGCTGTGGGGGTCTGAACGACTGTAAACACATTGAAAATGTCCATCTGTTTGTATTAAAGTGGTTCCTGAATGTTGCTTCTAGAACCCCCAATGCAATGGTTTATGGAGACACTGGCAGATACCCACTGAGTATAAATGCTGCTTTGCGGACCATAAAGTACTGGTTAAAAATCATCAGGATGGACCAAGACAGATATCCATTCAAAGTCTATCGGATGATGTGCAACTCAGTTCATTGTAAAACTAATTGGGCTTCAAATGTCCAATCATTGCTGTGTAGGTACAATCTCGAGAGGGAATGGACTAGTCAAAACGTACATAATGAGACAGAGTTCCTCAGGAATATAAAGGAAAAAATGATAAGAGAATATGACAATGAATGGAGAAGCAGGGTGCAAGAAAGCAGCCGGTGCTCTTTCTATAGACTGTTTAAAACGGATCGAGTGCTTGAACCATATTTATATGCAGTTGATAAACGATTCTTCAGAGACCACTTGGTGAGATTCAGA
>JAWQFJ010026656.1:12500-15632 GCA_034096865.1 Theodoxus fluviatilis | reverse complement strand
TGCTTCAGCCGCTGGCGCGCATGGCTAGGCCACACACACACAAACACATGTACACCGGACAGGGCTGCTAGAGGGAATCATCTGTCGTGGGGAGTCTAAAGCCCCGACATGGGTCTATCCCTGTACACCTGACATGTACCCCCCCGGACAGGAACAGCCTCGCTTCCGGCCTTTTCTCCTCCTGGGGGGAGCTACAGAAGGTTAGGGCGAGGACAAGGCGAGGGAGCTCCTTTTTCTCCCCATTCAGATCCCACTCCCACCCCCTTGACACCCCTTTTTTTCTCCTCCTGTTCTCTTCCCCCCATTCCAATCCCCACCCCCACCCCACCCCTGTACTCCTTCCATGTGTTTCCGTGTGGTCATGACCCAGACACGGCGCCCTGACCTCTGACATGGTGCCTTGACCTCCGTGATCTTTGATCCGAGCTGCCTGGGTCGAGGGCAGATGGGGACGCCAGTTCCAGTGAGGGGCGATAACCGTCTCTCCTGCCTAGAATTTCCCTGCCCAGGCAGTCATCTCAGTTTCCTTGGGTCTTTAAAGAGATGTATGGCGAGAGAGAGGGCGCTGCAAATAACTTCGTGCGAACAATGGAATAACAAAGACGGCGTTCCTTCGGGTCAAAAGGGTGACGAGCAGAAAGGAAGGTAGAGAGATTATGATCCGTCAGTCAGTCAGTCTGTCAGTCAGCAAGTCAGCCAGTCAGCCAGTACGGGAATCATTCAGTAAGTCTGTCTGACCGTCCATTTGTCAGTCAGCACATGTAAGGAAAGAAGTGAAATGAGCGAAGCAGAGTGAAGCTATTGTATGTTCAAGGGACGAACAGAGCGAGTCTGACACTTCCTGAAGCATTTCATCCGTCAATCATCCTAGCTGTTTCTCAGATCACCAGTCAGCTACGCAGGCACGCACTCATGCTGTGAGTACGTATGAGATTCAGTGATGAAGTAACTGCATGAGAGTCGATGGACAGCTATGCAGCAAACGCCTGAAAATTACTCATACCGACTTGTGAATGATAGTATGCAAGTTGTCAAATATATTATAATATCATAGTATTACAACAAATATTTCAGTATGCTTTTTGGGGGGTGAGGATGGGGGGTGTTGTTTTTTCCCCGACCACGTTTGCAGGCCTTTTTTTATATGAAAGTGGGACATGGTACACCCAACACTAAACTGTGATGGTTATTCAGTGGCGCAGGAACAAAGTATGTGACTGTGAGGGCGATAAAGAAATGCGTCGCTGTGACTATAATTATACGCTTTGGTGACACGATGACTAAGCACCAGATGGAAATATTCCCGGGGAGGAGACGATGCATACGCTTAAATGTGCATGTCTCTATATACGTTTGTCCTGAGATACCAGCTGAAGACTGACCAGGCATCCAAATGAATCGGAGACAAAGATAAAATTAACATTAAAAGTACCAGCAAACTCGTTGAATTTACTGTTAACTCTGACCCATAAATTCATTATAATGATCGTACAAACTCGGCGGGGCGACGCTGCAGACTGCCGTAACAGCCGGTGAAAGACAACCCTCGATTGATGTTGAAAAGATCTGAGCGTCACGAGATAGGCAGATGAACCAAAGCAATCTGGGCATTATATTGTTTGGTGGGACGAGCCAAACTCGCAGCCACGCGACGAGGAATTTGCGTTCCTGACTATGCCTCGTCTACTGACAGACAGAAATCCTAATATGTGCCCAGCGCTGCAGCTGGCGGTGGACAGAGAAGATAGCGGTCCATGAGAAGTCATGGAGCGCACATCTGGAGTGCCTTGAGCGCCGAACAGCTAATGACACCAGCGTGTCTTAAGTCACTGGGCGAATGCCCCAGCAAACCAAAGTCTGCCTGGGGGGGTTTGCTATCCATTTTCCGTCGCCAGCCCATTAATTCCCCATGGGCATTCCACCCCATGACCACCACACAGCACCATCCCATATCGTCCCCATCCTCCACCCGGAACAAATTGGAGGTGTTCAGGTCGGGGTAGGGGGCGTCATCACGTAGCAAGACCGTGACGTTTCCCCACAAGAGTCAGTGGGTAGCTCACGTGGATGAAGTACTACTTCCTATCCCGACTCCAAACCGTTGCTCTCTAACTTCAAAACGTGCTCGCCTGAGAGGGTGTGAGCCCTTTCCTGAACTGCCTTCTTTACGATATCACAAAAATTGACTCGAAAAGCTGGTATTCCAGGGCTAGATGGGGACGACCTTCCAACAATTCCCTTGCAAGAAGAGGCATGCTTGATCAGCGTATGCACAAGTTTGGCGTATTCTCCTGGATTGTGCGGCCAGAAATTCTATAAAGGCGACAGCGCCTTTTGTGTTTGGCACGCACGTGCATTTAAGAAAGTCGGAATAGGCGTAACGCGCGCACACTGCATCAGGTCCGAACTCTAGGTAAGACTTTTCATAAAATCCCTGGTTCCTGTCAATAGCGCAAGTTACTTAACTATACCCGATTTACTAGTCGACAAAACAGTAAAGGTCGTTGTAAACATACCTCAATTATGAATTAGAGGGAGAGAGGAGAGGGCGGAGGGAGTAAGCGGAAGGAGGAGTGGATGGAGGAGGTAAGAGGAGGAGGAGGAGGAGGAGGAGTTGGAGGAGGAGGAGAAAGAAGAAGAAGAAGAAGAAGAAGAAGAAGAAGAAGAAGAAGAAGAAGAAGAAGAAGAAGACTTTAAAGGTATGAGAGTGAAGTGTCACATAAGAACGAAACGGAACGAAGAATGAACGGACGGACAAACATACAGTGTTTTACTAAAACAGAACACATCTAAACAAGTAATCATCATGGACGGACGGACGCGGGAATAAGTAAACGGTGCACACAGTAAAAGCGCCTCACGAGAAGGTGAAAGAAAGTGGCATTATGCATTGGGGGAACAGAGCCACCCTAACTACAAGCGAACGTGCGTTTGTGTGTATGTGTACGTGTGTGCGTGCATTGTTCGCGCGCCAGCATGTGTGTGTCGGTGTATATTTGCAAAAAGGTGTGTGGTGAATTCATGAACTAAGTGTGTACTTTCGACAAGTCTGAGAGATAGAATGGAAGGCAGACAAACGGACAAATAGAAGCAGAAAGAAAGACAGGTTCATATTAGGGCAAGCAAATGCGG
>JAWQFJ010026656.1:2500-5000 GCA_034096865.1 Theodoxus fluviatilis | reverse complement strand
TGGTGAAAAACAAAACAAGGTCTACATTACAGAGCAGGTTGATGCCTTAAAAAAAGGGAATGTGAAGTTCCTCCGTTATCTCAGACTTTTCGAAAAGTTACCACATTCTGGAAAACGCGACAAGTCAGCGAGCAATTACATATTCGTTTATCTGTTAGAACATATATGTATGCAAGCAGCTAACTGACATTCACCCGTCCATGGCAAGCTCTCTATTTTGGCATGATAAGAGACCTTGAAGTAGTGCAGGTGCCCTTGACGAGATCGCTCAAAAGGCGTGTGCGTATGAAATGGGTCGGACGTTACTTATGTTATCAAGAATTCCTCATGCTCGAAGACATACTTCCATCCATCATCCTCACCTGTGAGTTTTGCTTCGGTACTCGTGGCCTTCTGGTAAAACTTGGGACGTCAGCTGTTTCGAAAAGCTGGCGTTTGGCTGCAATACTCTGATGACAAGTGTTCGATTTCGTCTTCTTCCTGAAATGCTGAATTCCGTGTGGGCTGAGGGCAAGAAGTGACTCCGCTCGTTACTTATTCATGAACCTACCTTTCTGCCCCCACACCACTGTAGTTGTCTTTCTGCTCCTGTTATTATTTTTCTTAATCATTCCCTCCCCAACACTCCTAGCAACTTCTTTCTGAAGCTCTTAATTCTAATGCTGCCCTATCCTCTTTATCCGTGCTGCAAGCGTCTCCCACTGACTTCCCGGCGCCGTATCGGGGTCTCACCAGAAACACTGGGACTGCTGCTGTTGTGCTGGGGATTAATGTCATTTCGTTCCATTCCTAAAAGTCTGTTGTTGAAAAGAAAAACACAAGCGCATAAGCAAACTAATAAACAGAGGAACGAACGAAGCTAGCCAAGTGCCAACCACGCAACCAACCACTCAACCACCCAACCACCCACCCAGCCACCCAACAAACCAACCAACCAACCAACCAACCAACCAACCAACCAACCAACCAACCAACCAACTAGCCCACCCACTCACCCACCCCACCACACCCCACCTCACCCCACCCCACCCCACCCCAACCCACCACAACCCAACCCAACCAACCAACCACAAACCGACCAACAAATCAACCAACCATCACACCAATCAACCAACGAACCGACCGACCGACCGACCGACCGACCGACCACACGATCGATTGAACAAATGGAAGGACGGACGGACGGAGGAACGAACGAATAGATGCATGAACGAACGAACGAATGAACAAACGGACGAGCGAACAAAAGAAGAACGAAAGGACGGACAAACAAACAAACAAACAAACTCTCTAGGCTAGTCCAGAATCGGCTAAGAAACTTTTTTGAGTGAGACAATGGCTGTTGAGTAGGCTTTCAGTAGGCTGTATATGTATTTGCTCCAGCTGATACGACAAACACTTCCTCTTTTCTTTCGATGTGGTCAGCCTAAGTCCCTGGACTCGAGTGGATTGTCCGACAGCTGCAGTTGTCACAACTCACCCTGCTGACCAGGAACTGGAGGTCTGCTCTCATCCGAAGCCGTCCACTCTTTCCTAGGGCGAATGCACTGAGCACGCGTGGATCCACGACAGCCAGAAACCAGGTGACCTGCTTCTAGACAGGATCTTGCGGTGGTGGAGGCGGGAAGAGATGAATGAGAATCTTGCGGTGGGGGGTGGAGAGGGGGGCGATAAGGGATAGGAAGAAGGAAGGAAGCTTGCAATAATTACGTAGGTGATAAACAGCTAATAGTATCCCGGGGCGGCGTTGCTTCTGTTTGATGCGGCTGTGGCCCGGGATTTCGGGGAGAAGACCGAACTTACTCGCTGGGGCGAGGGTCCTCACGAGTCTGGTCACGGACAGTGATGGATCTGTGACGGCCATCCAGGTCTTCTCTGCTTTCCGTCTGGCCTGGGAGAGGCCGGCTGGGAATGCTTCTTTGAATCTCAGAGCAACCTCTCCTTCTGCAGTCTCTCCGCGTGCCCGGGGAGTGGTCTGCTCTGACGAATGCTGTTTTTGGACTTGCCTCCTCCCACATATCACGTAAGACCCACGTTCCCCCTCGCGTGCCCCGTGCGTGATACATCTTCTCACGTAGTTCTTGATGAACCTCGGCGGCGGAAGTTTGAGGTGCGACAAGTCCAACAAGTGTTGAAATGATTAGTGTGCTTATCTCCGCTACGTAGTGATGATTTGATAAACTCATTTTCTTCTCCCACGCAGGAAGAAATTCCCAGGAAGAAGCCGAGCGGCTTCAAAGTTGGCGAAAAACACAAATGAGGTCAATGGTTTTTCAGAGAGGATCACTGCTCAGACGTCGACGAAATACCTTCCAGAAGATGGGAACATGCCATTCTTTGTTGCTGTTGTTTTTGCTGTTGTAGTTGTTATCATGCATGCGGAATTATGATATTATACACAATTTCAAGGGGCATTTTTCGTGGTTTGATTGTGACTAATGGATATGGGTGAAAAACTGCGAAGTTCTGACACTGTTGACAGTCTTCACTTCGTTCCAGA
>JAWQFJ010026655.1:12500-15015 GCA_034096865.1 Theodoxus fluviatilis | reverse complement strand
AAATGTTCTTATGCAGGACTTACCATCACAGTTTCAGATCAATTTCAGACAGTAAACAAACAAATCCCCCCCTCCTCTCTTTCTCTCTCTCTCTCTCTCTCTCTCTCTCTCTCTCTCTCTCCTCTCTCTCTCTCTCTCTCTCTCTCTTCTCTCTCTCCGCTCTCTCTCTCTCTCTCTCTCTCTCTCTCTCTCTCTCTCTCTCTCTCTCTCTCTCTCTCTCTCTCTCTCTCTCTCTCTCTCTCTCTCTCTCTCTCTCTCTCAAACACATACACATACACACACCCAGCACACACACACACACAAACAAACAAACACACACATACACACACACACGCACACAAACACACACATATACACACACATACACCACGCACACATTCACAGACACACATATTCACAGACACACACACACACACACACACACACACATACACGCATACACACACACACATGCATGCATGCATTGCTGGGATCTAGTGTGTAGTTATTATCATAATGACAGACAAAGTGTCAGTGCAGGAGTGTTGCATTTTTTTTTTTAATCAATCCTTTCAGGCAAGAGATGATTGGACAAAAAAGAATATATTTTATTGCCATATTTTTCAATTAATTTAGAAACAATTTTCTCATAAGATTCATACAAAAGTTCATTTTTCATATTTATTTTAACGATGCAACCAATAAAACGCAGATAATCATTGTCCATCAACTTGCAGCATTTTGAAAAACATTACTATTCAAGGGAGGTAAGTAATGCAAGGGAAGTAACTCCAAGAGCATGGCTTGTTGCTAGGGTCAGAGGTTAGGGATCTAGGTAGCTTCTGAAATATGACAGTTAGTGCACAAGAAAGCCGACACCATGGATAGTCCTTCATCCCCAAAAAACTCAGCAACCTCTTTGAGCATCAGAGAGACATTTCTTGTGAGTCGAGGTGTAAACTCCTGTTTGAACTGTGGGTGTGATAATTTTTGCCTCAGTATGTCCAAGTTAGACCTGGCCTTGCCCAGCAAGGTCATGATGACACTGTTGATGGGACTAACATTGTGATTTTGTGTCATGCAGAATCTTGATATAAATGGGTTTATGAAATAAGTGCAACTGGAGGCAAAACTGGTTAAGTTTTCGTGGGATCTCATCCAACAAATATCACATCACTATTTATTTCCTTGTCAGTGCAGTAGCAGAAGAGCAGTTAGGCTTGTTGTGCTTGTGTTGTGTTTCAGACAGCTTGTTATGCTTGTGTTGTGTTTCAGACAGCTTGTTATGCTTGTGTTGTGTTTCAGACAGCTTGTTATGCTTGTGTTGTGTTTCAGACAGCTTGTTATGCTTGTGTTGTGTTTCAGACAGCTTGTTATGCTTGTGTTGTGTTTCAGACAGCTTGTTATGCTTGTGTTGTGTTTCAGACAGCTTGTTATGCTTGTGTTGTGTTTCAGACAGCTTGTTATGCTTGTGTTGTGTTTCAGACAGCTTTGTTATGCTTGTGTTGTGTTTCAGACAGCTTGTTGTTATGCTTGTGTTGTGTTTCAGACAGCTTGTTATGCTTGTGTTGTGTTTCAGACAGCTTGTTATGCTTGTGTTGTGTTTCAGACAGCTTGTTATGCTTGTGTTGTGTTTCAGACAGCTTGTTATGCTTGTGTTGTGTTTCAGACAGCTTGTTATGCTTGTGTTGTGTTTCAGACAGCTTGTTATGCTTATGTTGTGTTTCAGACAGCTTGTTATGAAAAATCAATCTTCAAATAGTGGCACCATGGGGCAGATGCTTAAAATGATTTATTCTTGTAGCATTTTTCTGTTTCTTTTCTCTGACAGAGGCGGGAAAGTCACAAGGTAAAGAGGAGGTTTCGAAAGAAGAAACTGCAGACAGACACAATGTATCTGGAAAGCGTACCAAAGTCAGACTACTACAGAGTAAGTTCGAGGTGATGTGCTGATATAGGTGGTTTGGGAAATTTTGTACACAATGCTTTTGCTTTCCTAAATTATTCTTCTTTCTCCATGTACTCTTCTTTCTTTTCCTCTTCCCTTCTGTCCTTCATTCTTCCTTCCCTCCAACCCCCTATTTCTCTTTTCACCTTTCCTCCTCTGTTGCTGCTCCTCCACATTATTTCCCTCTTTTTAATGCCTCTAGTTCCCTTCCCACCTCTCTCTCTCTCTCTCTCTCTCTCTCTCTCTCAGACAGACACACACACACACACACACACACACACACACAAACATTTGCACATTTACACATACACACACCTACTTTCACACTGACAATCAAACATTCTCTGTCTCTCTGTCTCTGTCTCTCTCTCTCTCTCTCTCTCTCTCTCTCTCTCTCTCTCTCTCTCTCTCTCTCTCTCTCACACACACACACACACACACATGTTGCACAAAAATACCCATTTATATTATCTTATTTTCGTTGCCTAACCTGTAGCCAGATAATGTAGAATTTTTTGTTTAAGTGTATCAGTTATGGGCCCTCTGATGTTACAAGACCAATATTTCAAGATAAATTTGAGGATTGGT
>JAWQFJ010026655.1:0-7500 GCA_034096865.1 Theodoxus fluviatilis | reverse complement strand
TGTGTGTTTGTGTATTTTGTGTGTTTGTGTATGTATGTGAGTGCACATGAAATTGACTGTGCATCTCTGTGTGTGTGTGTGTGTGTGTGTGTGTGTGTGTGTGTGTATTGTGTTTGTGTGTGTGTGTGTGTGTTGTATGTATAAATGTACTGAATGTGTGTGTGTGTGTGTGTGTGTGTGTGTGTGTGTAAATGGGTGTACATGTGTGTGTGCACATGCAGACAGGTGTTTGTGTGTGCATCTGTGTTTGTGTGTATTTTTTAAAGATGGAATTGTAACCAAGCATCTGATGTCTCCTCGGCAAAGCATTTCTGTCAGCAGTAGCCCATTCTTGTGTGAATTCATCCAGGGTTTTGTGTGTTTTTCAGATGGATCATGGTACACAACAACAAAAAACCAAACCTAAGAAGCAAGTTGCCCTGAAAAAACAAATGGATGACTTTGACATCAGGTTTCCTAGGGTCTGTTCCTCTCATCTTGAAAAGGGAGGCATTTCTTCGCTTTGCATGACCACTAGTTTCTCTCATTCCCATCTGCTGCATATAAAATACATTTTCGGTCCCATTTTCATTTGCTGCCATAGGCCAAATTTATTGAAAATCTGATGGATGGGACCTGTAGTAATTATCCTAGATATTCTGGATAACAGTGCAGTCAAAGAATATCTCCCCATTACTCCGACTACAGATCATCAGTCAAAACCTTCAGATCCTAACGAACTGGGAAGCGTAAACATGCTGGAAATAAGTAGATAAGTCCTCTTGTTGGTACCATTGGGGGAGTTTTCTTGCATTTTTGACTCACATGCGAAGCAAAAGTGAGTCTATGTACTCACCCGTTTCGTCCGTTCGGGCGTCCGGTCCAGGCGTCCGGGCGTCCGAAAACTTTAACGTTGGATTTTTCTTGGAGACTATTAAGTCTATCAATACCAAATGTGGCATGATGGTGTATGATGACAAGGCCTCAAAAAACATACATAGTGACTTGTCCTTGCTTCAAGGTCAAGGTCGCAGGGGCCATAAATGTTGTCTAAAAAACAACCATTTTTCACATTGTTTCAATTTTCTCTGAAGTTTTTGAGATTGGATACCTGACCTATATATGGTATATAGGGCAAAGTAAGCCCTATCTTTTGATACCAGTTTGGTTGACCTTGCTTCAAGGTCAAGGTCACAGGAGCTCTTCAGAGTTGGATTGTATACATATATTTTGAAGTGACCTTGACCCTGAACTATGGAAGATAACTGTTTCAAACTTAATAATTATGTGGGGCACATGTTATACTTTCATCATGAGACACATTTGGTCACATATCATCAAGGTCAAGGTCACTTTGACCCTTATGAAATGTGACCAAAATGGGGTAGTGAACCACTAAAAGTGACCATATCTCATGGTAGAAAGTGCCAATAAGCACCATTGTGCTTCCTATGTCTTAAATTTACAGCTTTGTGTTGCATGACCTTGGATGACCTTGACCTTTGGTCAAGGTCACATGTATTTTGGTAGGAAAAAAGTGTAAAGCATTTCTTAGTGTATGATGTCATTGTTTGACCTTGACCTTGAAGGTCACCTGAAGGTCAAGGTCATATAAAGGTCAAGGTCAAGCATGTGAGTCTTATGGGCTTTGCCCTTCTTGTTTTTGTTTGCGTGTGTTGTTGGGGTTTTTTAATATAGAAGAATGTAATAAGGTTGCCAACTGTAAGTAAGGTGTCAATGTACCGATCTACTACTGTGGTCATGAGAGGTTAAACTGGTAACACATCCTGCTCCTTACTGTTATTTGTTTGCTTATTTATGATCAAATATGTGTTCACCCAAGGATTACTATTTAAAAACACATGAATTTAAAACAATATGGCCAACACTCCTTTTCATTACCTGGAGCAGTTCTGTGGAGCGACATTCCTAAATCCGTGAGATATGTCGCTCCTTCACATCCTTCCAATAGCAGCTGAAAACACTACTTTTCTCCAGAACTGATGCACTTTGGGCACCCCTGTGGGGTGGAGACCAGTGCACTAATAATACATACATACATACATACATACATACATACATACATACATACATACATACATACATACATACATACATACAGACATACATGCATGCATGCATGCATGCATACATACATACATACATACATACATACATACATACGAAAGTACATACACACACATGTTCATCAAGTGTTTTTACTGCTGTACAGGTTGAGCTTCCTCCACTGCATTGCTTTAACATGGACCTGTCTGAAAAGCCCCTTGATCCAGAGGAGGTAAGTGTGTGTGTATGGGCATTCCCACTCCTTCCTAAGGGTAAGTGTGTGTGTATGGGCATTCCCACTCCTTCCTGAGGGTAAGTATGTGTGTATGGGCATTCCCACTCCTTCCTGAGGGTAAGTGTGTGTGTATAGGCATTCCCACTCCTTCCTGAGGGTAAGTGTGTGTGTAGAGACATTCCCACTCCTTCCTGAGGGTAAGTGTGTGTGTATAGGCATTCCCACTCCTTCCTGAGGGTAAGTGTGTGTGTATAGGCATTCCCACTCCTTCCTGAGGGTAAGTGTGTGTGTATGGGCATTCCCACTCCTTCCTGAGGGTAGTTGTGTGTGTATGGGCATTCCCACTCCTTCCTGAGGGTATGTGTGTGTGTATAGGCATTCCCACTCCTTCCAGAGGGTAAGTGTGTGTGTATAGGCATTCCCACTCCTTTCTGAGAGTAAGTGTGTGTGTATAGGCATTCCCACTCCTTCCTGAGGGTAAGTGTGTGTGTATAGGCATTCCCATTCCTTCCTGAGGGTAAGTGTGTGTGTATAGGCATTCCCATTCCTTCCTGAGGGTAAGTGTGTGTGTATAGGCATTCCCATTCCTTCCTGAGGGTAAGTGTGTGTGTATAGGCATTCCCACTCCTTCCTGAGGGTAAGTGTGTGTGTATGGGCATTCCCATTCCTTCCTGAGGGTAAGTGTGTGTGTATAGGCATTCCCACTCCTTCCTGAGAGTAAGTGTGTGTGTATAGGCATTCCCACTCCTTCCTGAGGGTAAGTGTGTGTGTATGGGCATTCCCACTCCTTCCTGAGGGTAAGTGTGTGTATCGGCATTCCCACTCCTTCCTAAGGGTAAGTGTGTGTGTATGGGCATTCCCACTCCTTCCTGAGGGTAAGTGTGTGTGTATAGGCATTCCCACTCCTTCCTGAGGGTAAGTGTGTGTGTATGGGCATTCCCACTCCTTCATGAGGGTAAGTGTGTGTGTATGGGCATTCCCACTCCTTCCTGAGAGTTAATTGTGTGTGTATAGGCATTCCCACTCCTTCCTGAGGGTAAGTGTGTGTGTATGGGCATTCCCACTCCTTCCTAAGGGTAAGTGTGTGTGTATGGGCATTCCCACTCCTTCCTGAGAGTAAGTGTGTGTGTATAGGCATTCCCACTCCTTCCTGAGGGTAAGTGTGTGTGTATGGCATTCCCATTCCTTCCTGAGGGTAAGTGTGTGTGTGTATAGGCATTCCCACTCCTTCCTGAGGGTAAGTGTGTGTGTATGGGCATTCCCACTCCTTCCTAAGGGTAAGTGTGTGTGTATGGGCATTCCTTCCTAAGAGTAAGTGTGTGTGTATAGGCATTCCCACTCCTTCCTGAGGGTAAGTGTGTGTGTATGGGCATTCCCATTCCTTCCTGAGGGTAAGTGTGTGTGTATAGGCATTCCCACTCCTTCCTGAGAGTAAGTGTGTGTGTATAGGCATTCCCACTCCTTCCTGAGGGTAAGTGTGTGTGTATGGGCATTCCCACTCCTTCCTGAGGGTAAGTGTGTGTGTATAGGCATTCCCACTCCATTCTGAGGGTAAGTGTGTGTGTATGGGCATTCCCACTCCTTCCTGAGAGTAAGTGTGTGTGTATGGGCATTCCCACTCCTTCCTGAGGGTAAGTGTGTGTGTATAGGCATTCCCACTCCTTCCTGAGGGTAAGTGTGTGTGTATGGGCATTCCCACTCCTTCCTGAGGGTAAGTGTGTGTGTATAGGCATTCCCACTCCTTCCTGAGGGTAAGTGTGTGTGTATGGGCATTCCCACTCCTTCCTGAGGGTAAGTGTGTGTGTATAGACATTCCCATTCCTTCCTGAGGGTAAGTGTGTGTGTAAAGGCATTCCCACTCCTTCCTGAGAGTAAGTGTGTGTGTATAGGCATTCCCACTCCTTCCTGAGGGTAAGTGTGTGTGTATGGGCATTCCCACTCCTTCCTGAGGGTAAGTGTGTGTATAGGCATTCCCACTCCTTCCTGAGGTTAAGTGTGTGTGTATGGGCATTCCCACTCCTTCCTGAGGGTAAGTGTGTGTGTATAGGCATTCCCACTCCTTCCTGAGAGTAAGTGTGTGTGTATAGGCATTCCCACTCCATTCTGAGGGTAAGTGTGTGTGTATAGGCATTCCCACTCCTTTCTGAGAGTAAGTGTGAGTGTATAGGTATTCCCACTCCTTCCTGAGGGTAAGTGTGTGTGTATAGGCATTCCCACTCCTTCCTGAGGGTAAGTGTGTGTGTATGGGCATTCCCACTCCTTCCTGAGAGTAAGTGTGTGTGTATAGGCATTCCCACTCCATTCTGAGGGTAAGTGTGTGTGTATAGGCATTCCCACTCCTTCCTGAGAGTAAGTGTGTGTGTATAGGCATTCCCACTCCTTCCTGAGGGTAAGTGTGTGTGTATAGACATTCCCACTCCTTCCTGAGGGTAAGTGTGTGTGTATAGGCATTCCCACTCCTTCCTGAGGGTAAGTGTGTGTGTATAGGCATTCCCATTCCTTCCTGAGGGTAAGTGTGTGTGTATGGGCATTCCCACTCCTTCCTGAGGGTAAGTGTGTGTATAGGCATTCCCACTCCTTCCTGAGGTTAAGTGTGTGTGTATGGGCATTCCCACTCCTTCCTGAGGGTAAGTGTGTGTGTATGGGCATTCCCACTCCTTCCTGAGAGTAAGTGTGTGTGTATGGGCATTCCCACTCCTTCCTGAGGGTAAGTGTGTGTATGGGCATTCCCACTCCTTCCTGAGGGTAAGTGTGTGTGTATGGGCATTCCCACTCCTTCCTGAGGGTAAGTGTGTGTGTAGAGACATTCCCACTCCTTCCTGAGGGTAAGTGTGTGTGTATGGGCATTCCCACTCCTTCCTGAGGGTAAGTGTGTGTGTATGGGCATTCCTACTCCTTCCTGAGGGTAAGTGTGTGTGTAAGGGCATTCCCACTCCTTCCTGAGGGTAAGTGTGTGTGTATGGGCATTCCGACTCCTTTCTCAATATGTCTGCGATCTGCCCATGCTCTAGGAATAGGATCAACATGGTAGGTTTGTAGTCCTGTCTTCTTGTGAAGATGAAGAGCTGTTGCAGTGTAAATGTTGGGGTGGCTTGGAAGGCAAAGTAGAAAGTTGGGGAGAGAAATGAACTGTTGATCTGGGTGTAATCATGCATGGATGTGTATGTCCAAGTCAGTGTTTAAGTTTTACTGTTGTCTTTTAAGTGTGTGTGTGTGTGTATGCGTGCGTGCACGCATGTGTGTGTGCATGCGTGTGTGTGTGTGTGAGAGTTTGTCTATGCCCAGGCTTTTCCTTTCCAATTTCAATTAAATAAAGGACGTTCACTTGCATGTTTAAAGACTCTCACCGATGTGAAATGGCAATACTGCAACAAGCAGCATGATTTTGGATTAAAGATTTAATGTTGGCAATGTTGCAGCTTCGACGCCAGGTTGAGTTGAAAAATATGCAGATTGGACGCAAAATCTACCTGCGCAAGTTGCATAAGATGCACCAGCTGGCCATGGCTAACAAAGCAGCTGCTACCAGGTAGGTGACCCATACTGCATGTGTCTCCTGCAACACAGGTCTCCTGCTGCATGTGTCTCCTGCTCTCCTGCTGCATGTAACTCCTGCTGCATGTAACTCATGCTGCATGTGTCTTATGCTGCACTTGTCTCATGCCAACAATGCAGCAGCCACCAGGTAGGTGTCCCAAAATGCATGTGTCTCTTGCAATACATGTCTCCAGCTGTATGTGTCTCCTGCAGCACATGTCTCATGCTGCATGCATCTCATGCTGCATGTGTCTCCTGTTGCATGTAACTCATGCTGCATGTATCTCATGCTGCATGTGTCTTGTGTTGCACTTATCTCATGCCAACAATGCAGCAGCAACCAGGTAGGTGTTTCATACTGCATGTGTCTCATGCAACACATGTCTCCAGCTGCATGTGTCTCCAGCTGCATGAAACTCATGCAGCATGTGTCTCCTGCTGCATGTGTCTTGTGCTGCACTTGTCTCATTTTGTTAGTGTCTCACACTGTGTTTTATGCTATAGGCAACCAGTTGGTGTATAATGCTGCATGTGTCTCATGCTGTGTTTCATGCTTTATGTATCTCAAGCTGTATGCTGAGGATTAATGGATTACATCATTAGTTTCTCTGAGTGCCCTGATGATACTGTATTTGTCTCATGCGGCATGTGTTTCATGCTGCAAGTGTCTCATGCTGCAAGTGTCTAATGCTGCATGTGTCTCATGATGCACGTGTCTCGTGCTGCAAATGTCTCATGCTGCATGTGTCTCATGCTGCATGTGTCTTAAACTGCATGTATGTATGAGAAAAAAGAATATACAATTGCCAGTATGCAAGAGAAGATTCTCCTTCTACCTTGCATATTTCATCATCAACACTGCATGGCTTTGTTTTTCAGGATCATTGAGAAAAGGAGAGGAGAGTTTGGCTTCTTTCCGGAGCCAAGTCTTGGTGACCTTGTAAGTAGCATGATTTCCCTAAACTAACAACAACAACAATGAAAACAGCGACAACAGACAGACAATAACAACAACCACATTTTGAGTTTGATGTTCAGGTCATGAGAAGATGTGATTTGAGTTGTAGTGTCTTCATAGCACATCAATTGCTGTTTGATTCTTTGTGAAAGAATTTCTCCACCAACTTGTCTGGATTTACAGAGTGTGAATCTTGGTAACTGCAAGCTTGTGAAATACTGCCTCAAACTGAAATGGGTGGTTGGGGGGAAAGCATGGGACATTTGGACTTTTTTCCTTCAGAAATGCATTCTGAACACCCTAAAGTTTTGCAACATAGTGATAATTTGGTTGAAAAAAAAATCAAATTAAAAAAATTTGAGGTTTAATTGCCTCACTTTCAACATTTTTAGATTTTTTCCTCCCCATAAACTGACACATATTTGTGTAGTAAAAGTTTATCCAACCCCTGCAAAGCACTTGTATATCACACCATTGGATGGGTCAGCCTTTGTCTACTCAAATTTTGATTGGCATCCTGGGCCAGAGAAAGATCAACCCTTTGGGATGAAGACAACTTCAATTGAGAAAATGAGTGAGAGCTATGTGCAAAATCTTCTGAAAATTTTCACAAGGCTGGCTGCACAGTACCTCATTTTAATTGACCATAATATATCTCTCTCTCTCTCTCTCTCTCTCTCTCTCTCTCTCTCTCTCTCTCTCTCAAAAACGAGAGATAGACTTA
>JAWQFJ010026654.1:0-7500 GCA_034096865.1 Theodoxus fluviatilis | reverse complement strand
ACTCACTCACTCACTCTTTTATATCGATGGTTCCGTTCAGCAATAGCATCAGCAATGCATTATTGAACTACCTGTTAATATGAAAATGCAATGGCCTCAAATAAAGATCAGTTCAGTTCAATTCAATTAAGTTATATTCAGTTCAGTTCAATTCAATTCAATTCAGTTCAGTTCCGTTCCGTTCCGTTCGGTTCACTCACTCACTCACTCACTCACTCACTCACTCACTCACTCACTCACTCACTCACTCACTCACTCACTCACTCACTCACTCACTCACTCACTCACTCACTCACTCACTCACTCACTCACTCACTCACTCACTCACTCACTCACTCACTCACTCACTCACTCACTCTCTCACTCTCTCTCACTCACTCACCCACCCACCCACCCACCCACCCACCCACCCACTCACTCACTCACTCACCCACTCTCACGCACTCACTCACTCACTCTCACTCTCTCATTTACTCTCTCATTCACTCTCACTCTCTCATTTACTCCCATTCATTCTTCCATTCATTCTCTCATTCATTCCCTCACTCTCAGGACGGCAACGCAACTGGCAACGACACTTTGGCCGCTGCCTGCGAGGCCAACATCACCCAGGACGCCGCCGGTCTGGCAGTACTCTCTGGAAGCGGCGGACGTTTCCGGGGTCCACTGCTAGAGACGTACCCAGCGCTGAGCATCGCCTACGCCACCATGGTGGCCATTGCGCTGGTGGTGGGGGTGTTTGGAAACGCGCTGATCCTGGTGGTATCAGGCATGGTCCGCTCCGTCAACAAGGTGGGCCGAGCCTTCATCGTCAACCTCGCCATCGCTGACCTGTGCGTGACAGGCATGGCCGATCCGCTCTGCATCGTCGGTGAGTGTAACGTCACATCATCGAGTGTGGGTGACGTCGGAGTGACGTATCGATGACGTGAGTGTGGAATGTGGTTGGCGTGATCTTGAGATGTGGAAGATTTCAGACTACTTTGCATTGTGGTTGATCTCCCAACGGCCTTCATTGCTGCGTGTGGATGACGTCAGTACGGTGTATCGATAACGCGAGTATGAAATGTTGATGAGTTAATAATGCGGTGTGGAAAAGGTTGAAGCTGTTTTGCATAATGTGGTTGATGTTAGGGGCGACGCATAGATAAATTATAATTATATGAGTCTGAAATATGGTTAACGAAATGATGCACAGAAATGGACATCATTCATGCCGAGAAAAAATTAAAAATATATAAATGAACGTCGTCGACTTTAGTTTTTGGTGTTGAGTCCAACTCCGCTCTACCTGAAGCCAACAGGGGCGCCTTGTTTAGCCTGCCTGGTTGGCAAATATCAAGCCGGTGTCAACTCGTGTCAAACACGTGACTGCTTTTACACCTGCTTTCATCATCCTGGAACATGCTGTGTAACGTTCCAAAGTATGAACCGTTCCAAAGTATGAACCGGAAATCGTCGCAGAGTTATCTGCCCGGTACTCTTAATAATTCGACTCTAAAAAGAGACGGCACCCGCCACTCCGCCTGACTGACTTGGCACACCCGGGGAGTTATGCTAAGATCATGCCGCGTAAATATATCTGCGTTTTGTGACAAACGTCTTGCTCGGCGGTACTGTACTCCATGCACCTTAACGGTGCGCGTGATTCGGGTGTAATCTTAAGCTAAACGACGTTTATTGGCGCTGCTGAAATGGTCGAAGTCGGAAACATTCGGAACGTCGTTTAGCTTAAGATTACACCCGAATCACGCGCACCGTTAAGGTGCATGGAGTACAGTACCGCCGAGCAAGACGTTTGTCACAAAACGCAGATATATTAACGCGGCCGGATCTTAGCATAACTCCCCGGGCGTGCCAAGTCAGTCAACGGTCGCGTTTTATAAAACCAGACTACAAATAGACTACAGGGAGGTGACTCCCATATTATTTCCGGCAGGGGAGACGGCTTTTCACGGGAAATAACTTTTTTGAACGCTACATTATGTGTTAAACGACACAAATGCACCAAAAACACAAAAACTCGTAAAGCAACTAATGCGTCGTTTGTCGGGATATATTCCATGCGAAGAACAGGTGCAGGAGCGGTAAATCGCATAAAGAGAGAGCCGGGCAGATAACTCTGCGACGATTTCCGGCTCATACTTTGGAACGGTTCATACTTTGGAACGTTACAAGCTGACACCGGCCTATTCCTTGCAAGAGCTTGCAAGGTTCCTAGCGTAAGCAACGCGCCCCAGGAGTGTTGGAGCGGAAAAGAGGCTACGTCTGCTGCATCTCGTGAGCTTTATGATAGGCCTGCCTCCCCTTCCACTGAGATTTAGCTGTGCTTTGTTTTTAATGAGGCGAACTCCAGCAGCAATGAACCGTCAACGCTCATCTTCCTCGTGGCAAACGTGTCAATTAGCAGAATGCTAACGCGAATGAACACCGGTGAAGTTATCATTGACTGCTGCAGACACAGACAGTACGAAGAGGTTCATTATAGAACGACGTATGCCAGAGGAATTTCAGTCAACTTCTCCTGAATCGAACTATTCAAATCGCGTCACTCAAAAACGTACGTCGCCCTCCCCGAATTGCCTCCCTCTCTCAGTCTGTGGACGCGTTTGTTAGGCAAGTAACTCGCCTCGACGGCCAGTCGAGGGCGAGCGAGATGCACCTGCGGCTATTGAGTGAGAATCGTAGGCAACGCCTAGCCCTCGAGATTCTCTCGAGATTCTACGCCTAACAAACGCCGCGCCCTGTGTCACCATGCCTGTGCTTACTCTCAGCTCCCCTTGCAGCCCTCCCCCTGTACGTTTGGGGGTCAGAATAGACCCCTGCGTTTCCATACGCGATTCGTAACAGGCGAATAACTAGGGACATCGAGACTTGACCGGTTATTACTCTTGCAAGCTCCTGTGATATTGTAGTCAATGGCTTTGCGTGGCCTAGAAAGGGTGATAGGCCATAACATTTCATTTGCTCATTCATTCACTCTTTCAAGCGCTTTTTTCTCATCATACATTCGTTCATTCACTCAGTCCTTTGTTAGTTCATCCCTAACCCGTTCAGTCGTTCGTTGCAGCCGTGCTGAAGGGCGAGAAGTGGTTTGACGACAAGGTGTGGCTGTGTGACTTCATCGCCAGCCTCTGCCTGACTGCCTGCTTCTGTGCCTTCATCAATCTGACCCTGGTCTCCGTCAACCGTTTCATCTACGTCTGCCACAACCCCGTGTACGACAAGGTCTTCGGCAAGGTCACCTGCATCGCGCTCTGCATCATGTAAGCATGAAAGACGTATGAAGTTTGTATTACTTTTCCAGAACTACGTAGCCACTGACATCATATGCAATTTGTATTATGTGTTAAGAACTGTGTAGTCACTGACATCACGTGAAATTTTAATTATGCGTTTAAAACTGTGTAGAACTCTGAACACATAATACAAATTGCATGTGATTGACAATCATATGCAATTTGTATTATGTGTTCAGAACTGTATAGTCACTGACATCATACGCAATTTGTATTATGTGTTCAGAACTATGTACGCACTGACATCATGTGAAATTTGTGTTGTGTGTTCAGAACTGTGTAGGCACTGACATCATGTGAAATTTGTGTTAAGTGTTCAGAACTGTGTAGGCACTGACATCATGTGAAATTTGTGTTAAGTGTTCAGAACTGTGTAGGCACTGACATCATGTGAAATTTGTGTTAAGTGTTCAGAAGTTATGACTTAACTCTTCACCCATCCACTGGCCTATCAGTTCATTTCTATTGGTCTCTCCTGTGTAAGTCCATATTTTTATTCTACTGATTCTGTGAAGACTTTCTGTGTGTTTTTGTTTTTTAATGCGCTTTAGATTTTTCCTTGTGTCTCATTCTGCTTGTCTCACCTGTAACACGTCTGCGTTTTTACAAAAGACCTGGAGCTTGATCCTGCGTTGTGGGATTGGTCGAGAACTGACAGCGTTCATACGATATCTTGACTGGAAGCGATGAATGAGCAGCTGTTGCCTCAGGAACTTGCTATTGAACTAGCTGGACTATCTGTTAGCGTTTCGTTTACCACGTCGTCGCATTTCGGGCGCTAATCGAAAGGTCGCGGGTTCTGTCCCCGTCTGTGGTCTTACTTTTTTCCATGTCTGTCCTTCGCAGGGCTTCGAATCTTTATGTTAAACTGTCGTCTTCCTCGTTATTACCATCTTTTACGCCGTCTTCTGGTCCTCCTCCTCAAGATCGTCGTTGTCGTCATTGTCAAGTCGTCAGCTTCATTGTCTTTACTTTCATCATTACTGCCTTTGGCATCATCCTCGTCATTATCATACTGATGGAGAATATCAGTAAAGTCGCCCCGAGCAGGGATTGCACCACGGCACCCACTCGCCTCGCACAACTGCCAGCAGGTGGAGCTGCAAGGCCAAATCCCGATATTTATAAAGATGCGTTCATCAGCGCAGTTGGTCGTTCGCCTTCAGTCCCTGCGGTTCGGCAGAGGAGGTAATGCGGCTGCTCTCATCATGGTGGTTGCCTCATTTGCCGTCCCAGCCGCAGCGCCATGATGTGTCTATATTACAGTAGTCGCCGCTTATAAAAAACGCGGTTAATAAAAACAGCCGTTTATTAAATACAGTTGGTCCGGTCCGGATTTACATCGTTACTGATGGACATGTTCAACACGCAATCGGTTAATAAAAACGCCGCTTATTAAAAACACTTTTCTCGGTCCCAATGTGTTTTTAATAAGCGGCGACTACTGTATTGTCGTTGCTCGCATCGTTATTGGAGACATTGTCATGCTCATAATCCTCGCTGTCATCGTCGTCATCATCTTCATCATCACCACTGACTTTGTCGTCATCGTCATCCTTTTCCCACTCACTGCCTATTCCTTCTCCTCTTTCCACTCTCTCCCTCCTATTCCTCCTCCTCCACTCCCTTCTTTACATCATCATCGTCATCGTCGTCGTCGTCATCATCGTCGTCGCTGTCGTCATCGTCGTCATCATCATCATCATCATTACTGTCAACATCGTCGTCGTCGTCATCTTCGTCGTCGCTGTCGTCATCGTCGTCGTCATCATCATCATCATTACTGTCGACATCGTCGTCGTCGTCGTCGTCATCATCATCGTCGTCGTAGTCGTCATCATCATTATCGTCGTCGTCGTCATCATCATCATCATCGTCGTCATCCTCATCGTCGTCGTCGTCGTAGTCGTCATCATCATTATCGTCGTCGTCGTCATCATCATCATCGTCATCATCGTTGTTGTCGTCTTTGTTGTCGTCATCATCATTATCCTCGTTCCCATTATCGTCGTCGTCATCATTGCAATGATCACCATCGCTGTCACCAACGACCTTGCCTGTCACTGAGACCATGACGTGACTGTTCGCAGCGCCTGGGTGCTGGCCTTCCTGTTCGAGTTCCCCAACCACATGGGCTGGGGCGGCCACTACTTCGACAAGAAGAACCACCAGTGCATCTGGGACCGCACCGCCTCCTTCTCCTATACCATCACCGTCTCCATCGGCCTCATCGGATGCCCCCTCATCATCATGGCTCTCTGCTACATTCTCATCTTCCGCCACATCTTCAAGTGAGTAGTGGGCACATTCTAGTTTACTAAAGACCTCGCCTACCGGCGAAAGTGTCTCTAGCCCAGTTGACATCACGTGATGGAAGGTATTCGTCCGAAATACGCAAATTGAGGTCACACGAGAGGCTTGTGGGATAGCCGATCTGATCCCTGACATACGCCGTTAAAGTAGTTCTAAGACTATTTCGCACAACACTTTTAACTTACTCTTGTTGAGGCAATAAACAAGCGTTTATTCGATACATAAAATGTTTGTGTTGAAATGGAAACAAGTTTTGACATCTAAATGATTTCTGTAAAAAGTGGAGACAAAATAGTATCAGAACGAACTATTTTTGGCGCAATGCTTTTAATGCGAAGGGTCAAGTCTATTACGATTCATTGCGAACTGTGCCAGAGTCACTACTGACTCGGGTTCACAGAATGTGGTGGGCAGAGAATTGTGGGGATGGGCATGGAGATGGGGGAGGATGAAGCCGAATTAGCGTGGAGTGAAGTGGAGTGGAGTGGAGTGAAGTGGAGTGGAATGGAGTGGAGGTGTTGAGGTTTGTGGTGGTGGAGGTTAAGAGGTGTGCGTGGAGTATATGGGGGAAGTGGGTTGAGGGTAGGGGTAGGAAAGATAAGACTGGAATGGAGTTGGGTGTGTTGGTGTGGATTGAGTAGGGGAGAGTTGGATTCCTGTTGGCAAGGACTGAGTTGAAAGTTGGCGGGGTTGGGACAGGGGAATGAAGAAAAGGGGGATGGGAATGGCGGCAGGATGTCAGGGACAAGATGTGTGTGAGCGTGCGTGCGTGTGTGTGCGTTCGTGCGTGCGTGTGTGTACGTACGTGCGTGCATGCGTGTGTGTGTGTGTGTGTGCGTGCGTGTGTGTGTGTGTGCGTGCGTGCGTGTGTGTGCGTTCGTGCGTGCGTGTGTGTACGTGCGTGCGTGCGTGTGGGTGTGCGCGTATCCTCCCTCACTCATGCGTTGCACTACCACACTGTGTGCAGGACCAAGCTGAACGTGTACAGTCTGGAGTTGGAGGACTCATGCCTTGTACTACCACACTGTGTGCAGGACCAAGCTGAACGTGTACAGTCTGGAGTTGGAGGACTCTGGCCGCATGAAGAAAGTGTGGCAGGAGACCATGCGCACCTCTCGCACCCTCTTCATCGTCTTCATCGTCTTTTGCATCTGCTGGATCCCCTACGCCATCGTCATCGTCATGGATGTTGCCGACAAGATGTCCATGGAGGTAGGCAACAAGGGCCACTGGCACGTCTGTTGTGCGTGACTGTTTTCATAGCGCGCTGTTCCACGGGAGGCTCGCTAGCTCAAAGCGCGGACTAATCAGGATGTAAAGGGAAAAGGTTGAGAGTTTTTTGTTTGTTATTAAATACAAATGAGCCAGGTCTGCAAAGTGTTCCTGGAACGTTACTGTCAGAGTCTCGGGCCCAGGATTGAGCCCATTAGTCCCCACTTTGACCCTGTCTTGTTCGCCGAAGTTGTATCGACCCAAGGGAGATAATCATCTCTACCCTTACGTGCAAAAAGCAAGACTAACTAGTCCTCTCTTCCATTATTCAGTTAGCGCATGCGTACACCTGTAGAAGGAAAGCCACCTTAACTTCCGGTTGGCTTTATGAGAGACAGTCACCTATGCTACGGATATCTTGGAAAGGAATGGTGCTCCGTTTCGGCGCATAGGTGAGAGGGAATTTCCTTGTTGCGGATGTGAGAGAACTCAATTCTCCACTTGCACTCATCCAGTGTGTGATCGTAGACAACCACCTAGTAGTTAATCAAATGATGTTGTTCTCTTTCTTAGAGTCGTAAGCCCCTTTCCGTGGACACGAACATCTTGATTAGTCTCATTATCGCAGTTCTCGGTCCTGAATTAATAAAAACCGCTGGCGCTGAACCTCCAGGTT
>JAWQFJ010026653.1:0-12828 GCA_034096865.1 Theodoxus fluviatilis | reverse complement strand
GACCGTTAAGGTGCATGGAGTACAGTACCGGTCAAGAGTCACAACAACCACCGACAACGACCATTTCAGCCTTCTTCATGATGCTTTAGAATCCTGCCGTTGTCTTGGTGGAACATGGACTGACATCGGTCAGAATGATTACTTGCTTGGTTTTTTTCCTTGTCAAAACTTGTTATACCGTCAGATTGTTACAACCATCAGATTTTCTGCAACTTTTCGAAGCGAATCTAGCCTAAAAACCTACCAGTTATGAATCGTGTTAACAGGATTGACTCGTTGCTTGTAGAATGACGGTACTCGGTAGCAGTACCAGTACCACACACGGTGTGTGCGTGAATCACTGAATGAGTACGAATGCACATGTCTGGGTTGAACATCTATAATACACTTCCTCCTCTGTGTGACTGTGTGAGTGTTAATTCAGCGTCTATGACATGCCAAAGGAAAGCAAAACATGTCATAATAGGAGCTTCCTGAACCTATCCATCATGTTTAAAATATATGGTTGATTGTTCCTGGGCCGATAGCTTAGAAGTGGATTTACATGCTTTACAAACACTCCGTCATAGCAATTCTCTAATGGCTCAGCTGGTAGAGCGTTCGACTCTTGGTCATGCATGACCAGGTTTGATTCTGCGCTGAAACTTTTTTTTCTTCTCTTTTTTCGAGAGGTTGTGGGTTTTTTTGTGTTTTTATGTGTGTGTGTGTTTTCCCCCTCTTTTCTCGAGAGGTTGCGGGTTCGAACCCGATCTTTTTTTAAATGCCAAAACCTGGAGGTTCAGCGCCAGCGGTTTTTATCTGTCTGTCTGTCTGTCTGTCTGTCTGTCTGTCCCGACTCCACGGCTTATATCTCAAAAACTACTGGACGGATTTCCTTGAGATTTTGCACACTAACTGGAAGTTAGGTCCGATTGAATGTATCAAATTTTCAGAATCGAGGCTTGAAGAGAAAGTGGTTTTTTAAGGTCGTACACTCCAGAGCGCCTCCCCAAATACGCGGTTCATGGAATGGCGAAATTGCGTAATGTTTGACGTCATTAATAACGTTACGTCATTTGCAAGTAGAATTTTGAGGATAATGGATTTCGTACACTCGGAAGCACCTCCCTCGATAGTCAATAGATGTAAGAGCCTAATCGAGTCAAACTCTTTTCTTACGTTCACAAAACAACATTTGCATGATTTGGCTTCTTTGTATTATGAACGTCTACCAGCAGACGCAAAAAAGCGATACTACGCTGTGTTGGCGTCAAATTCATTCCATTTGGGAAACCGGTAAAGTATATGTATAGGTATGTTACAAAACGCGGAATCCACTCCCGTTTTGGATGTCGTAAAATTGAAACCCGGTTTTTCGCTCATCGTGGAGGGTAGGTCACCAAATGCACGTTTTCTGATGAAATCGGAAGTTAATTAAGTAGGGCACCTATTGTATGACGTAGAGAGCACATACTTCTGTGCAAGAAAGGAGAAAATGGCGGTAAGTCTAAAAAGTATATACGGAGAAGCATCAAGTGCAAAACTCATACCACAGAAGTATGTGATCAAACCAATTGTATGTGCTGATCCAACTCTAAAAACTATCCTTATTAATAGATACGTCATTTTTATAATGTTTCCCAAAGTTTCAAGTAAGAGCTCATTGTCGAAATGTCCTTTTCTATGCACATAACAGCGTACCCCTCCACGATCACAATCCAAGATGGCGGATGGTAACTCACATTCTGACTCAGTCAGTATCACTATCAGTAGGTGTTTCACATTGAAAATAAGGTTTTGTGTTGTTTGATTTTTCGGGGAGAAAAGATGTTATTGGGACATTACTTTCAACCATGGCCTTTCATTGCCTCACGCTTTTCACGACTACAAGTACAACATCCGAATTTTCCTTCTTTGGCTCTGCAACATATTTTATTCACATAAAAATTCGTAACTCGAGTTAAAGTTAACCAATCTGAAATTTATATATACCATTGGAAAGCTATTTTTTTGCTCTTTCTGGTGATATAAAGCAATATCTTAAAATTTGATATTTTTTCAAATTTCCTGAATTTTTGTTTTTTCCAGTCACGGGAGTGCCCCTTTAAAAATCACAAGGTAAAACAAATCTTATTTTTCAAAGTAAGATAACCTATATAATTGTCTAGTAGAGACATTGACCTTTCTTTTCATACCAAATTGAACAATATTGATTGAAAAATGTGGGAATTACAGTTAATTTTAGTAAAAAAGGGTGTAAACTGGTTTCAATTTTCCTTCTTTGTCTCAATTAACCAATTTTATTGGTGTAAAATTCATAACTCGGATCAAACTTAACCAAACTCAAAGCTGTATATACCATTGGAAAGCTGATTTTTTTACCCCTTCCAATGATAACAAGCAATATATTGAATTCTTTAAACAAAAATTATAACATACCTAATATGTACCATCTAGATCGTTGCTTTCGCTGGTTAAAAGCCTGGAATCGCCCAGCGAACTAACTGAATGTCGACACAATCACGCGGCACTGTTGTACATTTGCAGTCAACGTAAGATCTCGTACGACGATTTGATTCAAGGCCTAGTGCTAATTGTTTTGATGGTCTGGTCTCAGTGTCACAAAAATAAGATGATTTAATCAATCCCTGACCCGGAAATGTTGGGGACAACGACCATTTCAGCGTAATGACATCGAGTCAAACAGAGTTATCTTTCCTACTTCAGCAAAACGCTTTGATATATGTTGAACCTCTACCAGCAGACGCCAAAATGCGATACTACGAGAAGAAAATTGACGTTGATGGGTTAGATCCGTATGAAATACCAAACAGTTCATGCTATCATCCATTTTTCTACAATTTACAGTGCAAAATACGAACCACGGGGGTTTATGACAAGATCGTTATAAATGCTTCACATACATGCAAGTTTTCAATGGCACAGTTGGTAGAGCATTGGACTCTTGGTCATGCATGACCAGGTTCGATTCTGCGCTGAAACTTTTTTTCTCTCTCTTTTTTCGAGGGGTTGTGGGTTCGAACCCGACCTGGTTTTTTGTGTTTGTGTGTGTGTGCGTTTTTTCCTCCTCTTTTCTCGAGAGGCTGCGGGTTTGAACCCGATCTTCTTTTTTTCTCTCCAAAACCTGGAGGTTCAGCGCCAGCGGTTTTTATTGTTTTCTATTCTGACATCTCACACATTCTCATGATAAACAGTGACCTTTCAAAGCAGATGATAAGTCCTCGGTATCTGTTGATTTGTGACACTAAAATTACTGTGCAGTATCATGGTACTCGGAGAATGGACTTTCTTGTTTGAAGTTCGTAACAAGTCTCTACGAACTGCAACTGGAAAGTTCCTCTGTCTCGTCCTTACTTAGCTAGTTCTCGCTTGCTCACGTGTCGTTTACACAATGAAGCATGTTAGATTTTGCGAAAAGAAATATCTAGATATCCTTGGAATGAAATTTCGACCTCTCTCTTCTCCCGCCCTCCCCCCCCCCCCCCCCCCCCCCCCCCCCCCCCATAGCAAATGCCTATTTGACCATCGTCAAGGCAATTTTAGCATCAGAATGTCGACAAGTTTGGGCTTCCAGTTTGTGGAGGGAAATAATTTATTTAGGCAGACTTTTCAAAATGGATAGCGTGCACTTGATCAGTACATTTTAAATCAGTTTCGCAAGATTCATACGTAAATACACAGGGAAATAACTACGATGACGTTATCAAAAAAATGAGCTGTATAGATGCTTACACGTCCGAGATTATCGCATTCTTGTACCCAAGGACACAACTACGTCTAAAACATCAGGCTCTAGCGCAGACAGGCGATGCGGCTGATCGGCCAATCAGATTCTTCCTACTAAACTGCTTTGGCCAATCGGATTCTTCACAGTAAACTGCTTTGGCACGTATGCCTCTATTCGAAAGTCTTGTTTTATCTCGTCTTACATCAAACGACTGATGCTGACTCGGCTAAAGTAGGGCTAAGCTAACAGAAATATAGGGCTTTTGCTTGTTCTGTTATTTCTTCCCCTCCCCCCCCCCCTCTCTCTCTCTCTCTCTCTCTCTCTCTCTCTCTCTCTCTCTCTCTCTCTCTCTCTCTCTCTCTCTTCTTGCCTTACTTTCAGATGATGTTGCTAACAGTTTTCGTTTTATCACAATTTTTTAAAATTTGGGTTACTTTTCTCAAAGTAACTTTACTAACATATATTTTTTGTATATGACTTCTATTTGAAAAATCTTCGTGGATATATACCTAATGGGAATTCCCACACACGCACATACAGACACATACACAGACACACGCTCGCGCACACTCACGCACATATACGCACACAAGCAGTTCCGCCTAACAGTCACATGATGGAATAGCATGTACAGGCAAGGTAATCAAATTAAAAGTTTATTGGCGTTTATTTTACAGCCAAGCTCAACTTGAGATATTTCCTGAAACACACATGTTTTTCATTGTGTGTATGCGTGGTGAAGGTGGTTTGTGACTGAAGCAGTTTTATTTCGAAGCGCACATGAAATACAGACGCAAGAGGCCTGTTCTGGAGAGCAAATGTTCGCAAGCGCTCGCTGAACTCGCCTCCTGAATGTAGGGGATTTGTGAGAAGTAGAGAAAGTTGCTTGCAGTTTCTATTGCTGCTGACGCTGCTACTCATTCTGTGAAACAGAGTCAGAATTGACTCTGGCTCAGTTCGCAATGAATGCGTAATAGACTTGACCCTTCGCATTACAGCACTGCGCCAAATATAGTTCGTTCTGATTCTATTTTTCTCTCCACGTTTTACAGAAATCGTTCAGATGTCAAAACTTGTTTCCATTTCAACACAAACAGTTTATGTTATCGAATAAATGCTTGTTTATTGCCTCAACAAGAGTAAGTTAAGAGTTTTATGCTAAATAAGTCTTGGAACTACTTTAACGGCGCATGTCAGGGAGCAGATCGGCTATCCCACTAGCCTCTAGTGTGACCTGCATTTGCATAATTCGGACGAAAATCTTCCATCACGTGATGTCAACTGTGCTAGAGACACTTTCGCCGGTAGGCGAAGCCTCTAGTGAACTAGAATGGCTGCTGCTGCTGCTGCTGCTGCTGCTGCTGCTGCTGCTACTACTACTACTACTACTAGACTAGCAGCCTCAAGAAGGCTTATTCAGGAAGCGAGCAAAGTAAGCGTTTGCGAGCACTCATTCTCCTTAATTAACAAGCCCATTGAGACACAGCAAAAGTATGCAGTCTGTGTGTAGTTTTCATTGCATCTTTTTTCTCCCCTACGCGCACTTCCGCACATGCTGAAGAGCCTTTTTCACCTAATATATAAAACGCGCATTGTTAAAAGAGTTGAGTAGGAATAAGCAAAGATGCAGTTGAGTCCCTGGGGGATGTTGCAATTATCATTGAAGGAAAAGTGGCAGTACTCCCATCTGTTCTTGTCGAATTGAACAGTCACCGAGGAAAACTCAAAATTCCCGGCAATGTGAAGCTCGCCTGTGACAAATACAATGACATGAAGGTGCATGGGCATTACAAGATAGAGTGAAAAAGCAAGCTGGATGAAAACGTTGTGGAATGATGGAGGCAGGTGCAAAGAAGGAAAGAAAGAATAAATGAACGAATGGGATTCTACCCAATACATTGGGCATGATGTTGAATTTTGTCAAGGTGGAGTGCATTGGGAGTAATTAGGATATTTGAAGAAACATGGGGATGTACGATGGAAAAGCATCAGTAATTTATGTCATGCATGAACGCTTGGCGAGGACTTCCGTTTCAACACCAGCAAGTCTCTCACTCACAGACTCGACAACGCCCCAGAATGCAAAATGCCGAGAATTCAGAAGAAATGTGTTTTGACAGAGCAGTCTCACGGGGGGAAGAAAAGGGGGAGACGGGGGGGGGGGGGGGCAGAGGGGGAGATGAGGGAGGGGACCACACTGAGATTCAATTAAAAAAAGTGAAGGTTTGCCAAAATTAGTCATTATGTAAATTACCATAGAACCCACCGTTTAAAAAAAAGGGTACTCCTTGTGCCAAAATTTCCATCATCGTGAAAGGATGGATGAGTTTGTTAAGCCTTTTGAAACTGTCGTGTTTGCTTCAAAACCACAGCTGCCTGGCCTTTTATATGAACTAAAGCAAGTACTTGTATATTCCACAACTTAGGACTTCTGGAGACCTCATACGGTGATAAGTGGAACGTTTGGTTTGGTCGTGGCTATTACATGGGCTTCGAATTAGCTTGAAATCGAACGCAAGGGTTGTTCACATAAGGTTACTGTGTCTCTAGGAGTGTCACAGTCGGCTGAAACCAGCTAGGCGTTAATTGTACATGCCTAGAATTTGAAATATTTGTAATGCTACCATCCCACAATTTGCTGTACAATTGTTTAGCCGACGTCTTCATCAAAGATAAATGACAAGCTTTTTGGATGCTAGAAAATCAACGATATTAGAGCAACACAATGAAAAATACGACATCAGCAAGAGGAGCGACGAGGTTGGAAATCTGTATCCCCTTGGCGTGCGAATAAACATGCAAGGCCGCGTCAAGAATAATGCAAATACCTGTAGACAAGGACCATGTAAGGTCATAACGCATTGTTTACGTAAGGTTTGATTGGCGGGAGTCCTTTCCATAAATTAAAAAGGAAAACGAGGCACTCACGACTGCCCGCACGTGGGTTATGAACGGTGGGAATATGCGGAAAGAAACGCGCGGACGAAGCCGGATGTTGGCGACAGTGTATGTGATGGAGAACTGGGGAGACTGCGACTACACATAGAAATGCGCGTGTAGAGAAACCCAGACGCAAACGGCGGTGCATGCCATAGGGACGAACTGGGGATTTACAGGGAAGAAACGTACATAGAAAGCCACAGAAGATGCGTATACCTGAGGGACTAAATGGCGGTTTTAGGGAAGAATCGTGCATTAAAAGCCAAAGCCGCGTGAATGCGTATACCTGTGGGACGAGTTGTTGGAATACGGGAGGTAGGCGGCGGGATAGCGCCTCGTGTACCTGCAAGACAAAGTGTATTCTCATACACGTGATTTGGATGATTGATTTTATGGCATCAAGGATAGTTTCCAAGACGAACATAAATGGAACTTACTTACTCTTACTCCATTCCAGGCTTTATCGGTCTAGCAAGCATTGTAAAAAAACACACGGAAAGTCTTTAGTTTGTTTGTGTGCGCCCCATTCGGGTACACACCAGAGATTTGATTCTCTATCTCTGGCGTAACACAACGTGTTAGCATAAGCTGACGCGCTGGTGAATTGAGCTTGTTTGTGAGTGTGATATGATTGCAAAAATACCTGCATGTGCATCTCTGTGTAGACATGTGTGAGTGCTCGCATGATAGAGGTGTGTGTGTGTGTGTGTGTGTGTTTGCGTGTGTGTGTGTGTGTGTGTTTGCGTGTCTTTGTGTGTGTGTGTGTGTGTGTGTTTGCGTGTGTGTGTGTGTGTTTGCGTGTCTTTGTTTGTGTGTGTGTGTTTGCGTGTCTTTGTGTGTGTGTGTGTGTGTGTGTGTGTGTTTGCGCGTGTGTGTGTGTGTTTGCGTGTCTTTGTTTGTGTGTGTATGTGTGCGTGCGTGTTTGTGTTTGCGTGCGTGTGTGTGTGTGTGTGTGTGTGTGTGTGTGTGTGTGTGTGTGTGTGTGTGTCTGCGCGCGTTATTGTGTATGTGTGAATGCATGTTCAATGGGCTTCAGTCCACTAATTTTCAGACAGCTGTTGATTGAAGTCCTTGCAAGAGCAGAGTACGCTCGATTTTCGACCTTCTCGCATTATTGATCGCTGTGTTATGTTTGAATTGTCTCTTCCCTCAATGACTGTATAAGAGTTCCGTAACGGACAAACGAGGACGACGAGTGTGTAGGGATTACGGTACGCATCACGCCACAGTGTCTGAAATCGAGTCTCCATTGACATAAGGGAAAGCTAATTATCATGACAGCAGCAGCATGTCCCAGTAGCGAAGTTTGAAGCAAAGAGACATATTGGAGAAGGTTACAGGGTTAATACAGAAATCAATGTTTATCTTCTTGCATACAATGACGATTCTGCTGATTTTCTCGTCATTCTTTCAGGTCGACAATGACTGTCACGTCCAATAAGATTAATCTGACAGACAGCCGTCATTTCCTGCAAGCTGTCATGTGCCTCCAGGTTCTGTTGTCTGTCACTGAGTTTTTCCCCTTGTCCATTTTGCCCTTCCATCCACCAGCCATTGGAATGCCCGCGTAGGCTTTCCGCCTTATAGCTAGTTTTCACTTCTATTTTCCCTGGAACTGTTCACATGGAACAGACATGGCTGCCACAATCGAAATCATTGACTTGAAGAGAATGATGCTATTTTGTTTTCATCGGGCTTTCCTAACATTTTGAAAGGTGCCTCTAGTAAGATTTTCATTTGGTGAGGGTCTTTGTATGAAGATGGATTCATCTTCATGTATACTTTCACTCCTTTTCTGTCTGTCGAAGAGTGTGTCACTGTGCTAGCTTGTCTCGTGTGTGTGTGTGTGTGTGATTGACTGTGATCGAGTTGATTGCTTGCTTTGCTGAAGGAACGGATGAGTGAGTTTGTGTTATTTTCAGGGTCCGTTGGTACAGCGGGTGTGGAGACGAAAGCGGAGGCTAGGAGCTCTACCGACAGGGGCCGATGTGGAGAGTGTCGGCGGGGGGCCGCTTGAGCGCTTCAGCTTGAGAGTCTGTAGACCGAGTGTCGGCGGGGGCCGCACGTTAGCTCCTGTGACCCCGGGTCCACACCCGGAGCTGGTGGAAGATGGCGTTTGTGTGTGCCTAATACACTGTGTCATACATCTGTGCTGGTGTTCGTGTTGTTCCTTGTTTATTTTCATTTGTGCAGGCTAGGCTAACCTGAGGCCCAGTTAGCCGGTCCGTAACAACTGGCGAGCCTGCCTACTTCACGTGCTGTGTGAGTACCTGAATTTGCCTGTGTTGTGTATATAAGATCAAGTTGATTGGATTTTAGGTTTGGCGCGGGCCAATCTTGTGATCTGTATGCTCGGCGTGCGAATTTGATTTTGAGTTCACAGTGCATGCTTTGGATTGTGTGCTAATTTTGTGATTGATATTATGTGATTTAGTTGATTCCTGATTTGCTCAGTGATTTCACATGTGTATGCTTTGTATTGTGTGATGGTTTTTGGTTGATAGTATGTGCTCTGTGATTTGATTGATTTTCTTATTTGCTCGGAGATTTCAGTTACATGCTTTGGAGTGTGGGATAATTTTGTTGTTGTTGATATCTTGTGCTCTGTGATTTATTTAATTTTCTGATTTGCTCAGAGATTTCAGTTGCATGCTTTGGATTGGGTGATAATTTGGATTGATATTATGTGCTCCGTGATTGATTGATTCTTTGCTTTGTTCAGAAAGTTCACAGTTGCATGCGTTGGATTGTGGGGGTAATTTTGTGGCTAATATTATATGCTCGGGGATGATTTGATTTTTTGCTTGCTATGCTCAGTGAATGCTGTGAATTGTGATTGATATGATGTGCACTCTGATTTATTTGATTTTCCGCTTGGCTCAGTGAGTTCACAGTTGCATGGTTTGGATTGGGCGATAATATTTTGAATGTGTATGCTCTTGAGGAAGTGATTTTCTTATCTGTTCAGTTGATTTCACAATCGCATACTCGGAAATGTGTCATAAGTGAACTTTCGTCTCGGACGATCTGCAAGCTGTATTTTTCATGTTTTGAGTTGGTGGCTCCGACAACTTGCATGCTTGAATTGTTCTGCGTGTGTACCTTCCTTGTTTTTTCTTTGGTTGTTTTTGTTTTGTTTTGTTTTTTGAATTGGCCATTTGCGCGCTGTTATGTTTGCGTTTCAAATCTGAATTGTGAAGGGAATTTGCATGGGTTTGTGCACTGAAGAGGTTTAGTGTAGCATTAAATACTTTAGATTATATTGTGATAATTTGACATGGAAGAAAAGCCAACCAAGGTTGACCCAGTGGGTCGGGTTGACCCATTTTATGCGTACAAGTTGGAAGCTGAAAGTTTGGGATTGGGAGGTCTGGAAATGACTAGATATGTGCAAGAACAAGTGAGAGAAGAGATACATAGAGAGAGGGAGAGGAAGAGAAAGAACGGGTAGAGCGGGAAGAGCGCGAGAGAGAACGAGAGCGGGAAGAGCGCGAGAAAGAACGTGAGCGGGAAGAGCGCGAGAAAGAACGAGAGAGGCAAGAGCGTGAGAAAGAACGTGAGCAGAAGGAGAAAGAACGAGAGAGGCAGTTTGAATTGGAGAAACTAAGAGTGGGCAAGGATGTTGCCTCCACTCCTCAAAACAAATTGCGGCAAGTCCAAAATTGCAGTACTTTGATGACAAAACGGACGAGATGGATAGCTATCTCTACCGTTTTGAGAAGTATGCGGATAAAGTGGGATGGGATAGACGGCATTGGGCTACGCTGCTTCCCTCTCTTTTAAAGGGCAAAGCTCTCAACACCTACCATGAGCTATCGTTGCGAGAGTCGCTCTCCTACGACGAGCTCAAAAAAGCGTTGTTGCGTAGCTTTCAGTGCTCCGCAGAGGGTTACCGGTCTCGCTTCCGTGCCTTGAAGCCTCAGCAGGGCGAAAGTATGCTGACTTATCTAAGTCATTTGAGGCATCTCCTGGATAGGTGGATAGACCTGTCGCGGGCCGAGAAAACCTTCGAAGGCTTCATCAATCTGGTCTTGAGGGAGCAGATTCTCGCTTCTTGCTCGGCCAGTTTGGTCACTTTCTTGAAGGAGCGAGATCACGGGTCGGTGCAAGACATGGTAGCCGATGCTGAAAGGTACCGAGAGGCTCATCCCTCTCAGTCCATGTCTGCCAAGGCTTCAGCTGATGTGTGGTCAGCGAGGGTTGCTTCACCCGTTGAGGCACCTGGGTTTTCGCGACCAAACTCCCAATGGGTACAGAGGGGTCGAGCTGTTTTCGCCAATGACCCCGCAGAGGGCTCTACAGGGGAGGGCGTACGGACACTGAGCGATCTCAGCCTCCAGATAGGGAAGTCACGTGTTGGTACTGCGGAGAGGCGGGCCATAAGATTCAGGCGTGTCCGACGAAACCCGCCCCAGGGGGCCAGTTTTCGGCATCTTGTGTCGTGGTGCCGTGTGGAGACTCCCGGGAATTTGCTTCGTCTGGCAGTCGGGGACAGCTGCCTGATGTTAGCTGTGCTAGGGCGTTGGAGCATGACGTGCCCAGCTCGTTGCAAATCTGCTCGGGTCAGTTGAACGGACGACCGGTGCAGGTGATGCTTGACTCGGGGTGCTCGACTGTAGGGGTGCGTCGATCTTTCCTTACTCCGGATCTAATCACGGCTCGCGTGCTGCGTTGTCGACAGTTCGCAGGTGATATTGTCGAGCTACCAGTCGCACGGGTCAGATCGGATACTCCGGTGTTCAAGAGAGAGGTTGATGCTTGCGTCATCGATAATCCCGTGTATGACGTCATTCTGGGTAGGATTCCGGGAGCTCAGTTCCAATGCACGGAGATGGTGGGGGCTGTGCAGACGAGGGCACAGGCTCAGGCTGAGGTGACACCTTTCCTCCTCTACTTACGGCAAAATGTCCTCAATTAGACATCACCCCTCAGAGGGTCAGGCATTGGAACTCATGCTTCCAGAAGGCCAAAGACCAGCATCGAGAGGAGGGATCTCGAATTACCGTGTCTTTGCAGATCGGAGACGATCTCGTGTCCCGACAATCGACTCACCAGTCTCATGGCTCGATGAGTTGTCAAGTGGTGGTCCCGTGGATATTGTGGGCCCATTGACTTCTCCTTCGTCCAGGGGAGACATGAGTGTCCTCATTTTGGTTGAGGTGGCGGCGCGCTGTCCGGGGGCCGTGGCGCTGCGCTCGCTTGAGACGGAGACCGGGGCAGAAGCACTGGTGTACGTTTTTTCCCGCACAGGGATGCCCGAGGAAATGCTGCCAGACTTAGGGTCGCAATTCACTGTATTTGACGGAGGGTCCATCTCCTACCGAGTGAGGGATGCTGGAATTCGCAGGCGGATATGGTGTCCCGGATTTTACCGGAATGAAGCTACAGAAATTGCAGGAACTTGTTCGGCTTGATGGGGGGTGGGGGTGGGGGGGGGGGGGGGGGGGTGGTTGTTACGAATAGACCATATCCACATATCGAGGCTCTGGGAGTTACTTCCCTTGTTTTCGGTGCAGCTTCCCGCGAATCTTTCATAATGCCGAGCAACAAGAGCTGTGCTTGGGGACTATGTAAAGCGGATAGTAGATACCCTGAACGCTGTGTTGGCGTCAAATTCATTCCATTTGTGAAACCGGGAAAGTATATGTACCATCTAGATCGTTGCCTTCGCTGGTTAAAAGCCTGCAATCGCCCAGCGAACTAGCTGAATGTCGACACAATCACGCGGCATTGTTGTACATTTGCCTTATACAGTGCTCAATGAAACAGCGTTGTTGTGATATGTTTCTACCCGCAAATACACAGCAAATCATTCAGGTGTTGTGATACGTAATCCCTGGTTAACAGGTGTTTACACGTAAATTGCCGCATCGCGTGTTTGTGACTGTCTCCCTGTGTTGTGTGGTGTGTAGGTCTGGATCCAGGCCAGGATCACTATCAACTTCCTGTCCAACACTGTCATGGGTGCATACACCACACTGCAGTCCACTGCAATTTCACAGATAAAGTATGTGATAACACAAAAGCCAAATATCAGAGATGTTACAGTCTACATGTATGCTAATCAAAAAGCCATGAAGATTTAAATCTTTGGACTTTTATACATTTAAATAATGCAATTCACCCAATCACATGGAGTCCATGTGTTGTGTAGTGTGTGG
>JAWQFJ010026652.1:85000-90139 GCA_034096865.1 Theodoxus fluviatilis | reverse complement strand
GTGGCGTGACTGGCGCCCAGGACTGTCGTGGTGTGGCGTTGCACTGGGCGCCCAGGACTGTCGTGGTGTGGCGTTGCACTGGGCGCCCAGGACTGTCGTGGTGTGGCGTTGCACTGGGCGCCCAGGACTGTCGTGGTGTGGCGTCTGCACTGGGCGCCCAGGACTGTCGTGGTGTGGCGTTGCACTGGGCGCCCAGGACTGTCGTGGTGTGGCGCTGCACTGGGCGCCCAGGACTGTCGTGGTGTGGCGCTTGCCACTGGGCGCCCAGGACTGTCGTGGTGTGGCGCTGGACTGCAGGACTGTCGTGGTGTGGCGGTGCACGCTGCCAGGACTGTCGTGGTGTGGCGCTGCACTGGGCGCCCAGGACTGTCGTGGTGTGGCGTTGCACTGCCAGGACTGTCGTGGTGTGGCGCTGCACTGGGCGCCCAGGACTGTCGTGGTGTGGCGTTGCACTGCCAGGACTGTCGTGGTGTGGCGCTGCACTGGGCGCCCAGGACTGTCGTGGTGTGGCGTTGCACTGGGCGCCCAGGACTGTCGTGGTGTGGCGCTGCACTGGGCGCCCAGGACTGTCGTGGTGTGGCGTTGCACTGCCAGGACTGTCGTGGTGTGGCCTTGCACTGCCAGGACTGTCGTGGTGTGGCGTTGCACTGGGCGCCAGGACTGTCGTGGTGTGGCGCTGCACTGGGCGCCCAGGACTGTCGTGGTGTGGCGTTGCACTGGGCGCCCAGGACTGTCGTGGTGTGGCGTTGCACTGGGCGCCCAGGACTGTCGTGGTGTGGCGTTGCACTGGGCGCCCAGGACTGTCGTGGTGTGGCTATGTCGTGGTGTGGCGTTGCACTGGGCGCCCAGGACTGTCGTGGTGTGGCGTTGCACTGGGCGCCCAGGACTGTCGTGGTGTGGCGCTGCACTGGGCGCCCAGGACTGTCGTGGTGTGGCGTTGCACTGGGCGCCCAGGACTGTCGTGGTGTGGCGTTGCACTGGGCGCCCAGGACTGTCGTGGTGTGGCGCTGCACTGGGCGCCCAGGACTGTCGTGGTGTGGCGTTGCACTGGGCGCCCAGGACTGTCGTGGTGTGGCGTTGCACTGGGCGCCCAGGACTGTCGTGGTGTGGCGTTGCACTGGGCGCCCAGGACTGTCGTGGTGTGGCGTTGCACTGGGCGCCCAGGACTGTCGTGGTGTGGCCTTGCACTGCCAGGACTGTCGTGGTGTGGCGCTGCACTGGGCGCCCAGGACTGTCGTGGTGTGGCCTTGCACTGCCAGGACTGTCGTGGTGTGGCGTTGCACTGGGCGCCCAGGACTGTCGTGGTGTGGCCTTGCACTGCCAGGACTGTCGTGGTGTGGCCTTGCACTGCCAGGACTGTCGTGGTGTGGCCTTGCACTGCCAGGACTGTCGTGGTGTGGCGCTGCACTGGGCGCCCAGGACTGTCGTGGTGTGGCACTGGGCGCCCAGGACTGTCGTGGTGTGGCACTGGGCGCCCAGGACTGTCGTGGTGTGGCACTGGGCGCCCAGGACTGTCGTGGTGTGGCACTGGGCGCCCAGGACTGTCGTGGTGTGGCACTGGGCGCCCAGGACTGTCGTGGTGTGGCACTGGGCGCCCAGGACTGTCGTGGTGTGGCAATGGGCGCCCAGGACTGTCGTGGTGTGGCACTGGGCGCCCAGGACTGTCGTGGTGTGGCCTTGCACTGCCAGGACTGTCGTGGTGTGGCGCTGCACTGGGCGCCCAGGACTGTCGTGGTGTGGCGCTGCACTGGGCGCCCAGGACTGTCGTGGTGTGGCACTGGGCGCCCAGGACTGTCGTGGTGTGGCCTTGCACTGCCAGGACTGTCGTGGTGTGGCCTTGCACTGCCAGGACTGTCGTGGTGTGGCCTTGCACTGCCAGGACGCGTGGTGTGGCATGGCGCCAGGACTGTCGTGGTGTGGCGCTGCACTGGGCGCCCAGGACTGTCGTGGTGTGGCGTTGCACTGGGCGCCCAGGACTGTCGTGGTGTGGCACTGGGCGCCCAGGACTGTCGTGGTGTGGCACTGGGTGCCCAGGACTGTCGTGGTGTGGCAATGGGCGCCCAGGACTGTCGTGGGTTGGCACTGGGCGCCCAGGACTGTCTTGGTGTGGCACTGGGCGCCCAGGACTGTCGTGGTGTGGCGCTGCACTGCCAGGACTGTCGTGGTGTGGCGCTGCACTGGGCGCCCAGGACTGTCGTGGTGTGGCGTTGCACTGCCAGGACTGTCGTGGTGTGGCGTTGCACTGCCAGGACTGTCGTGGTGTGGCGTTGCACTGGGCGCCCAGGACTGTCGTGGTGTGGCACTGGGCGCCCAGGACTGTCGTGGTGTGGCGTTGCACTGCCAGGACTGTCGTGGTGTGGCACTGGGCGCCCAGGACGGTCGTGGTGTGGGGTTGCACTGGGCGCCCAGGACTGTCGTGATGTGGCGCTGCACTGGGCGCCCAGGACTGTCGTGGTGTGGCGTTGCACTGGGCGCCCAGGAATGTCGTGGTGTGGCGTAGCATTGGGCGCCCAGGACTGTCGTGGTGTGGCACTGGGCGCCCAGGACTGTCGTGGTGTGGCGTTGTACTGGGCGCCCAGGACTGTCGTGGTGTGGCGTTGCACTGGGCGCCCAGGACTGTCGTGGTGTGGCGTTGTACTGGGCGCCCAGGACTGTCGTGGTGTGGCGTTGCACTGGGCGCCCAGGACTGTCGTGGTGTTGCGTTGCACTGGGCGCCCAGGACTGTCGTGGTGTGGCGTTGCACTGGGCGCCCAGGACTGTCGTGGTGTGGCGTTGCACTGCCAGGACTGTCGTGGTGTGGCGTTGTACTGGGCGCCCAGGACTGTCGTGGTGTGGCGTTGCACTGGGCGCCCAGGACTGTCGTGGTGTGGCGTTGCACTGGGCGCCCAGGACTGTCGTGGTGTGGCGTTGCACTGGGCGCCCAGGACTGTCGTGGTGTGGCGTTGCACTGGGCGCCCAGGACTGTCGTGGTGTGGCGTTGCACTGGGCGCCCAGGACTGTCGTGGTGTGGCGTTGCACTGCCAGGACTGTCGTGGTGTGGCGCTGCACTGCCAGGACTGTCGTGGTGTGGCGCTGCACTGCCAGGACTGTCGTGGTGTGGCGCTGCACTGCCAGGACTGTCGTGGTGTGGCGCTGCACTGCCAGGACTGTCGTGGTGTGGCGCTGCACTGGGCGCCCAGGACTGTCGTGGTGTGGCACTGGGCGCCCAGGACTGTCGTGGTGTGGCGTTGCACTGCCAGGACTGTCGTGGTGTGGCGCTGCACTGGGCGCCCAGGACTGTCGTGGTGTGGCCTTGCACTGCCAGGACTGTCGTGGTGTGGCACTGGGCGCCCAGGACTGTCGTGGTGTGGCGTTGCACTGCCAGGACTGTCGTGGTGTGGCGCTGCACTGGGCGCCCAGGACTGTCGTGGTGTGGCACTGGGCGCCCAGGACTGTCGTGGTGTGGCCTTGCACTGCCAGGACTGTCGTGGTGTGGCGCTGCACTGGGCGCCCAGGACTGTCGTGGTGTGGCCTTGCACTGCCAGGACTGTCGTGGTGTGGCGTTGCACTGCCAGGACTGTCGTGGTGTGGCGTTGCACTGCCAGGACTGTCGTGGTGTGGCGCTGCACTGGGCGCCCAGGACTGTCGTGGTGTGGCGTTGCACTGGGCGCCCAGGACTGTCGTGGTGTGGCGGCACTGGGCGCCCAGGACTGTCGTGGTGTGGCGTTGCACTGCCAGGACTGTCGTGGTGTGGCCTTGCACTGCCAGGACTGTCGTGGTGTGGCGTTGCACTGCCAGGACTGTCGTGGTGTGGCGCTGCACTGCCAGGACTGTCGTGGTGTGGCACTGGGCGCCCAGGACTGTCGTGGTGTGGCGTTGCACTGCCAGGACTGTCGTGGTGTGGGGTTGCACTGCCAGGACTGTCGTGGTGTGGGGTTGCACTGCCAGGACTGTCGTGGTGTGGCGTTGCACTGCCAGGACTGTCGTGGTGTGGCGCTGCACTGGGCGCCCAGGACTGTCGTGGTGTGGCGTTGCACTGCCAGGACTGTCGTGGTGTGGCACTGGGCGCCCAGGACTGTCGTGGTGTGGGGTTGTACTGGGCGCCCAGGACTGTCGTGGTGTGGCACTGGGCGCCCAGGACTGTCGTGGTGTGGCACTGGGCGCCCAGGACTGTCGTGGTGTGGCACTGGGCGCCCAGGACTGTCGTGGTGTGGCGTTGCACTGGGCGCCCAGGACTGTCGTGGTGTGGCACTGAGCGCCCAGGACTGTCGTGGTGTGGCGTTGCACTGGGCGCCCAGGACTGTCGTGGTGTGGCGTTGCACTGGGCGCCCAGGACTGTCGTGGTGTGGCGTTGCACTGGGCGCCCAGGACTGTCGTGGTGTGGCGTTGCACTGGGCGCCCAGGACTGTCGTGGTGTGGCGTTGCACTGGGCGCCCAGGACTGTCGTGGTGTGGCGTTGCACTGCCAGGACTGTCGTGGTGTGGCGTTGCACTGCCAGGACTGTCGTGGTGTGGCGTTGCACTGGGCGCCCAGGACTGTCGTGGTGTGGCGTTGCACTGGGCGCCCAGGACTGTCGTGGTGTGGCGTTGCACTGGGCGCCCAGGACTGTCGTGGTGTGGCACTGGGCGCCCAGGACTGTCGTGGTGTGGCGTTGCACTGGGCGCCCAGGACTGTCGTGGTGTGGCGTTGCACTGGGCGCCCAGGACTGTCGTGGTGTGGCGTTGCACTGGGCGCCCAGGACTGTCGTGGTGTGGCACTGGGCGCCCAGGACTGTCGTGGTGTGGCGTTGTACTGGGCGCCCAGGACTGTCGTGGTGTGGCGTTGCACTGGGCGCCCAGGACTGTCGTGGTGTGGCACTGGGCGCCCAGGACTGTCGTGGTGTGGGGTTGCACTGCCAGGACTGTCGTGGTGTGGCACTGGGCGCCCAGGACTGTCGTGGTGTGGCGTTGCACTGGGCGCCCAGGACTGTCGTGGTGTGGCGTTGCACTGGGCGCCCAGGACTGTCGTGGTGTGGCACTGGGCGCCCAGGACTGTCGTGGTGTGGCGTTGCACTGGGCGCCCAGGACTGTCGTGGTGTGGCGTTGCACTGGGCGCCCAGGACTGTCGTGGTGTGGGGTTGCACTGGGCGCCCAGGACTGTCGTGGTGTGGGGTTGCACTGG